>JAKZAP010000006.1:5264455-5446002 GCA_023053575.1 Branchinecta lynchi | reverse complement strand
TTATTGCATAAAGTAAAGATCTACTAACTATTATAAAAAATATCACTTTTATCTTTGTCCAAGCTAGTAAATTGAACATGTACTGGCCCAAAAAGTTACGCTTTGAAATATCACAGAGACGAAACTGTTGAAAAAGCTGCTGATCTAGGGAGTAAACATTGTCCCTAGGTAGTTACAGAGTGGGATTGTGGTAGTTTGATGTGCCCATTGAACTTTAAGCTGTCAAATACACTAGCCAGCGAAAGGATCTTGAGACAGGATTTGAGTATTAACTAATTACTTTTATTTTAAGTTATTTTTTTATTTATTTACAGTACAATCGTACCTCAGTCGCTAATTTTGTGTTGTACTACAAAACATATTATTACACTATTATACAAGCACGTAAAAAAGGGCACGAAAGAGTTCTAGTAGCGATTTGTCCGAGCACGCACAGGCATAAGTTTTAGTTCCTGTCTCGTGCGGCTGGCTTCATAAGAGCTGACTATAAACTGAATGTATATTTATTGACGACGAAATGAATATTCGGCTTGTTCGCTTCCCGTTTTAGAAAAAAACTGAACTCACTCTTTGGTTCCATAAGTGTTCTCTAACTTCCGAATGTTCCTCCACAGCCTATCCTTGCGTCCAATCTGGAATGTTCCGGGAAAATGATTCATTTTCTGGTTCGGCCTGATGTTTGCGAACTCAACTGACTTGAGGTGTTTTCCCCACATCCCCATCCAGTCCCTTGTTTCTGAAAGTAAAACCAAATGAGGAGCCAAAGTTTGACAAAGCAAAGATAAGAGTTTTTCGGCTTTGTGTCTTAGTACTCCCCCAAAAATAGAGGTACCTGGGGATTCGTAATCTGAAGGATAAATACGTAGTATCTTGAAGGACTGAATGTCTAGCCCCTCGAATCGCTTACTGTGGTTCTCTTCCAGACTTCCAGTTTTAATTTTCCTAACTGTTCTCGAACCTAAGCGTCATTAAAACCCGCAAATGATCCATAATATTTTTTAACACCGAGCATTCTTGCACCCAAGGCCGTATCCGGGGGAGGGGGTTTACCCCCCCCCCCCCCCCGGAAACACACAAAAAGAACGATTTGTATAGCCTTTTCCCTCTGATCTATGTGTTTTTTGTACTTTTTTGTCCGACCAGCAGGCAACCCCCCCCCCCCCCCCCCCCCCCCCCGAAATAAATTCCTGGATATGGGCCTGCCTGCACCGTAATGTTTCGACACTTTTGCGGGAGAGATGTATCTCTTCATTTTATTGCATTATTTTTGTTGCTTCTACCGGTGAACGGCGACATCTCATTTAAACCCGCGGCGAAATGTGCCTGATTGTTTATAGACATAGTTGCTCAAATATAATTAGGAAGACAGTGAGTTCTGAGTCAGATTTTCAATCATGGTCGTGCATGGCCTGTTGAATTTGTCTGGACCTGTTGGAGAGCCTCTGCCTCTGGAGTAACTTGGAAACAATATCGTAGCAGTCGGTAGGTAGTAGGTATTGATTGGCTGTGTGGACTGGTTGATTGTAGGTCTAGTCATACCTGATTTGCTTTTGATGAGTCTGAACCCAGTCGATTTCAAGGCCTCTTTCACGACTTGGGGGGTGATTGTACTCAGCTTCCACTTCATAAACTTGGCTAATTCAAGGGGCAGATCAGCACCTGTAAATAATCACGAAAACCTGTTGATTATCATCAAGCTTCTAAGCCAGTACTAGAAGTACTTCAACGTACCATGGGGCATTGCAGTTAAAGCTCTCTGGTTACTGAGCAACAGGGGATAACATTAAACTTTCTGAAAGAAACTTTAAAGTTTAACTGAAAAGCGAACTTACTTTTGTATCATTTAACTGAATATACTGCATTATTTGGATTGTGTTAAGGGCTTTATTTTTAATCTTTTACTATTTGCTTTTCCTATATGACGCTCAGAATATCTGCGGCCATCCTCGCAACGCAAAATTCTACTATGAGGCGGAAAATTTGAATCGCAATACAAACGGCCTTATATTGGGGCCGTAAAGAGTTAATGGTGTTTTTTTATTTGGTATGATAACTGAAACTGAAACGCGACTTTTCAGTTGCCAGTTATCAGCTGGAGGAAGGTAGCTCTACTGCGCGAACACTTATTTTTCGTAAACAGTTTCGTCAAGCATACTACACAGGTATAACCAAATAGAGGTACCGCAAATCCGACAGGGAAAGTCCACTATATAAAAGTAGATTATTCGCGAATAGCGGAGCAACGAAGTAACGCATTTTCATCGGGTCTTCAAGCCTCTTTAAGTGAATAAGTGATGGGGTAACTAGATTGTCTCTTCCTTTACCGGTTAAACTTTAAATATTAGCCTACTTGTTCACACTATGCACCTACTGGTTCCATCGATTAGCATTTCCGAGATCTAGAATTCAGAACTGTAAGTTCAACAAAATATTTACAATATATGTTTCAGTATACTTAGTCTGGGTGTGAAGGGGCTGAACCGAACTCGGTGCTTAGCTTCCTTCTGCGCTCCTGCAGTGTTTTGAGGTTAACATCCTTTCAAAGGTAGGAGTATGGAAGCGAGTTCTTTTATTCGAGTTTCGAGCCCACTTTTGTATTGTTTCCAATTAGTCTCTTCGTTCATGAGAAACAGAACAAGACCAAAGGTTTCGATGGGATCCCAAAAATCTAACATTTGATTCATACAATTTGGTCATTTCTTCCATTCAGTCTTCGTCAGATTCCTTGAACAATTTTACTGCTAAAAATAAAGTTCAAAAATGGATTCAATACGTCTCCCCCATACCGAATCTCTAATAAATTAGGGAAAGAACTTTAAGCTTCAACCAAATTTCCAGTTTCAGCCGAATTCGTGATGAACCATTTGTCCAGCAAGAAAACTAAGTTCAGATACGGATTCAGTGGACCTCCTTACCCCCTCAGTGAATATCTTATTAGCTTATAAAACATACATGTTTTTTACCGTAAATTCAAAACTCTTCCTCTGCCTCTAAAGATAGGACTAAAGGACCCATCTACGAACTTGACCTTAATTTAAATTGTAGGTTAGTGACAAGTGACAATTAATTTGCTCCCGCATGAAATGTTCTGCCGCATTTATTTTGAAATTAAAGTTAAATTAAAGACAGACGTACAACTTTTGCGATGTCATAGGTATCCCTCCACTTACGTTTTGGGATCCCAAAAATACCAAACAGGCACTTCGTACTCCAACGTTGGTCTAATGAAAGAAGTACAAGCTCGTACTAGACCCATCTAATGGCAGTAGAGATAGACAGATAAACCTTAGTCGCCCAAACCTGTTACAGCTTACACCAGATTTGTTTGATGTCAAAGATCGTGTCAGCCGTTCTCAGTATCTTTGGGTGACGTCATCATAACTCATGACATGAGAACACATGTAAATCATAACAATTATAGTACGTATATACATTAGTCATACATAAAGGTAGAAGTTTTGACTAACAGCTTAAAATCTGAGCTCATGCTTCGTTTTACAAAGTTAAAAAAGAAGGGACAAAACTCTTTGCGAACCTTTGGTGGGCACATTTGATTGGTTGCAACTTTTCAATCGCAGTGGCTACCCTGCGCGGATCCTTTTGCCAGCAATTCGGAAGGGAAAATACTTCCCTTGATTGGGTGGCTCAAAGATTTAACACCAAACTCCATGAAGAGTTCCAGCCTTCATTCAAACTACGCCAGTATCCAAATCTGCTGTGCTTTACTCTTTTCTAAGCGGCTTAGGCTTCCGCTTATTGCTTCCAAGGAGCTTACTGGTCAGAATACCGGTCATTCAAGTGTCTACGTGTTTCTCATCAAAGAGGCAAGGACGGGTTGCTAATCTTTTAAGAAACACGGCAGGGTTCCATAGAAGTCACTATATTAGAATGTTGGACCTGAAACTGCACCTGCTGCAACCTGTGTGGGTTTATGAAACTAGCAGCGAAATACCTAGAATCTGAATAACAGACAATTTAAAATGAACAAATATTACACAAACACTTACCTCTCTCATCAGGTGGGGGGAAGTAGACAAAAGGAGGTAGATTGGAAAAACGGCTAACACGAACTATCGAACGCCTAGGTCTGTGGTCTTCCTCCCCTAGTAAAAGAGAACATTCAAGCACAATAGCATCTATCCAAACCGATTTTTAGAAAGACATGTAGTACTTTAAAGCAGAACTGAAAACTGATACTATTCCATTATTTTCGTTTCAACGGAATGCGGCATCATTATCCGCCTATTTTCAATTTATGAGTCTTTGCAAGATCATACCAAGTCCTCTCACCTTGTTTGTGATTGGTCCAGTCGAGGCTACCTACAAACCAATAACAGACAAAGTCTGTTGGCGACGTTAGTCAAGAATGCATGTCAAATAACACTTTTAGAGTGTATTAACGCTGGCATTTCGACCCAGTTTCGAGTTCCAGTTTTTATGGCACTTGCCCTTCGGCCAAGCGCCATTACGGTACAGACAGAAAGTTTTTGATAGGAGAAAACAGGTCGGTGAGGAGAACTACAATTGCCCACTTTGTTGCACTGGGCAAGATACCATTGACCACCTTCTAGGACAGTGCCAAGAGCTTCCTTCATTGGGTTTAGTTGGGATGGCTGGTGGTGTTCTCTTCCCTGGTATCTTAAAGTCGACAAATAAAAGTGTAATCCGTGAGGTAGTTTCTTTCGTTTTGAATGCAATGAAAAGAAGAAAATAGTTTGTGTTCCATTATTAGTGTTATAAATTGTTGTTGGCGCTTCAGGAATCTGTTGTATGGCCGTATTAGGCTTTTTCCAATAAATTATTATTATTATTATTATTATTATAGCGATCGCAATTTCTGTCCGTCCGTCGGTCTGTCGGTCTGTCGGTCTGTCCAGGTTTTGCTAGTTCGGGCACTTCCACATAAGCTAGGATGATAAAACTTGGCAGGCATATCAGGGACCCCAAATGATTAAGTTGGAAATAGTCACTTCCCCGATCCGAGCACCGTGGGGGGAGTGGAGGGAGGGGGAATCCGGAATCTTGAGGTATTTACAACTTTTGAACGGGTGATCGGATCTCGATGAAACTTGATATTTGGAACGACCTCATGCCTCAGACGACCCACTTAAAATCCGGACCGGATCCGGTGACTTTTGGGGGGAGCTGGAGGGGGCAACCGGAAATCTTGGGAAACGCTATGAGTGGAGGGATCGAGATGAAACTTGGTGGGAAGACACCTAGCAAACACTAGATACATCGTTGACATAACCGAGCCGATTCGGGCACTGTGGGGGGGAGTGGAGGGAGGGGGAATCCGGAATCTTGAGGTATTTATAACTTTTGAACGGGTGATCGGATCTCGATGGAACTTGATATTTGGAAAGACCTCATGCCTCAGACGACCTACTTAAAATCCGGACCGGATCCGGTGACTTTTGGGGGGAGCTGGAGGGGGCAACCGGAAATCTTGGGAAACGCTATGAGTGGAGGGATCGAGATGAAACTTGGTGGGAAGACACCTAGCAAACACTAGATACATCATTGACATAACCGAGCCGATTCGGGTACTGTGGGGGGAGTAGAGGGAGGGTGAATCCGGAATCTTGAGGTATTTATAACTTTTGAACGGGTGATCGGATCTCGATGGAACTTGATATTTGGAAAGACCTCATGCCTCAGACGACCCACTTAAAATCCGGACCGGATCCGGTGACTTTTGGGGGGAGCTGGAGGGGGCAACCGGAAATCTTGGGAAACGCTATGAGTGGAGGGATCGAGATGAAACTTGGTGGGAAGACACCTAGCAAACACTAGATACATCATTGACATAACCGAGCCGATTCGGGTACTGTGGGGGGAGTAGAGGGAGGGGGAATCCGGAATCTTGAGGTATTTATAACTTTTGAACGGGTGATCGGATCTCGATGGAACTTGATATTTGGAAAGACCTCATCCCTCAGACGACCCACTTAAAATCTGGACCGGATCCGGTGACTTTTGGGGGGAGCTGGAGGGGGCAACCGGAAATCTTGGGAAACGCTATGAGTGGAGGGATCGAGATGAAACTTGGTGGGAAGACACCTAGCAAACACTAGATACATCGTTGAGATAATCGAGCCGATTCGGGCACTGTGGGGGGAGTAGAGGGAGGGGGAATCCGGAATCTTGAGGTATTTACAACTTTTGAACGGGGGATCGGATCTCGATGGAACTTGATATTTGGAAAGACCTCATCCCTCAGACGACCCACTTAAAATCTGGACCGGATCCGGTGACTTTTGGGGGGAGCTGGAGGGGGCAACTGGAAATCTTGGGAAACGCTATGAGTGGAGGGATCGAGATGAAACTTGGTGGGAAGACACCTAGCAAACACTAGATACATCATTGACATAACCGAGCCGATTCGGGTACTGTGGGGGGAGTAGAGGGAGGGGGAATCCGGAATCTTGAGGTATTTATAACTTTTGAACGGGTGGTCGGATCTCGATGGAACTTGATATTTGGAAAGACCTCATCCCTCAGACGACCCACTTAAAATCTGGACCGGATCCGGTGACTTTTGGGGGGAGCTGGAGGGGGCAACCGGAAATCTTTGGAAACGCTATGAGTGGAGGGATCGAGATGAAACTTGGTGGGAAGACACCTAGCAAACACTAGATACATCATTGACATAACCGAGCCGATTCGGGCACTGTCGGGGGAGTGGAGGGAGGGGGAATCCGGAATCTTGAGGTATTTATAACTTTTGAACGGGTGACCGGATCTCGATGAAACTTGATATTTGGAAAGACCTCATGCCTCAGACGACCCACTTAAAATCCGGACCGGATCCGGTGACTTTTGGGGGGAGCTGGAGGGGAGAACCGGAAATATTGGAAAACGCTATGAGTGGAGGGATCGAGATGAAACTTGGTGGGAAGACACCTAGCAAACACTAGATATATCATTGCGATAACCGAGCAGTGCCTACTCGTAACAAGTGCCATATGAGCTCGTAGCTCTTGTTAGCAAGGTGCCAGTAACCGGGCAACAAAATAACCTTAGAAGCTAATTCTAAGCTTACCAATCAATCAATCGGTTATGCATTATGCCATATGTTGCATTCTTAAATAACAATGCTGAGTCTTCTTCCCCAAAACAAGACCAAAGGTTTCGATGGTATCCCACGGACTTCTTAAACCAGACAATCGGGTCTTTTAGATGTCCGGTCTAGGCCAGATTACTTAAACATGTAACTATTCATCCCTAATCAACCGCTTGATAATGCAGCAAAATTATACGATTTTTAAATTAACTTAACAAATCTGACTTCACCAGTCTACCAAATTCCAAGGCTTAAGTAAATTTCGGCAGAATTATTTGTCTGACAAGGAAGTTTGATAATGGGTTCATCGCGTTTTCTTACCTCGATGCAGCCTACCTCTCATCGACTCTAGAATAAACTTTTAGATTTATAAAATTTTCCGGTTTTGGCCGGATATATCATCCGGCGAGAAACTTAAGGTCAAAAATGAATTTAGCATGTCTTCTTACCCCTTCATCAAACCTCTAATCAACTTCAGATACAACTTTTACTTCGGACAAAATTTTTTGGTTTGGTTTTTCGCCCCTCAATTTGAAACCCCTCCCCAAACCCAAAATATAGAGCCACGGAGCCCATCTACGATTTTCACCTGTACTTTGACCCCACGGATCCTTACATTGAGTTTTATCAAGATATATCAAACCTTTCGAGAGCTATCGTGCAAACAGACGGACGGACGCAGTACGAGTTGATTCTCAGTATGACATCGTAACGGGTATGTCAGTAACGGGTATCCGTTTCTGATATTTGGGATCCCAAAAAGATTCAAGCGCACTAGCATCTGATCAGAAAGGGCCGATTGTGGTGGTTTGCAGACTTGGTTTACAAGGCCTTCGATAGTTCAAATGGTTAGAACGTCAGTTCAACTAACAGAAGGAGGCGGGTTCAATTCCCACAAAAGGAAAACTTTTTTCTCCAGTTCACTAAAACTATTTATGTCTCAGCTCGTAGGTGCAACACTTCCGGCTCAATCTATCCCTCAAAGGTGCGATCCACCGGGACTGATTCTGAACTGATTTTGTTTCCATGCAGCGGCCACTGCGTGATCAGCGAAACCATTTGCTTTCGTTTCCATTCAGAGGCCGCTGCATGATTAGCGACCCTTGTCCAATTTCTGTTTCATGAAGCAGCCACCCGCATGATCAGCGACCCTATTTGATTTCGTTTCCATTTAGGCAGAATATAAGACTAGGCAGAAATTATCCCAGTGACATGCTCTCGGAAACAAGAGCCATGAACAACAAATCATGGAACCTTAGAGGGAGGTTGGCTTAATGAAACTATACATGCCTACTAAGCGGACAGAGTAAGGCACGGTCGACTCAACTTACCTGGTCTAATCTGCTGGATTTGACTACTTTCTCCACTCAAAGAAGAACCAAGATGTTCCCTTGCTTGACTAGTGGATATGCTAGACATGGATGTATACCCGCTGATAGAAGACTGGCTGTCTAAAAGAGATACAAATAATTTTCGTTCTTTCAGTTTATTCACAACAGAGAGCAAGTGCCATATGAACTATTAACAGAAAAACAAACACCAAACCAAACACTAAAGGCGTAACCAAACACGTAAAGACAATACTCTCCGTATTGTCGCGAGTCCCCACGGACTGGGAATGCTCGGGTTAAAAAGGACTCCCTTTCAGATTCGGACGGGAATCAACGTTTGCTGATGTTGTGCAATGTAAAATTAATTAAAAACAATCAGAATAAACAAAAACAAAAGTAAAGTGGATCCAGACATATTTCGCCAACTGCATATTTTGTTTTCGAACAAAATACATTTTGGAAGCATTCCCCATGTTCTCGCTATTTCCCGTACGCGGACTCCGCGTGGAGTGACTCCCTCTATTCTCGACATATCTCTTGGTCCTCAGGGAGTCCTCAGGGAACGGCGGGACTAAACCCTGGGAAAAAATAAAAAGAAGAGAATTTCGACCATGACACCTACACTGGGAGTTTCATAAACGCGGCCCAGCCATTGGGACCAGCAACGGCCCACAGGCTTTAGAATGTACTTCTGCAGAGAAATAGCAGACAATGCCTAGTCTCTGGAAAGGAAGAAAGGCTTGCACTAACGACACATATCAGACCAAAGAGAGTAGTTACGGTAAAGACCATGAAAGATTTTCTCGCGTCTAACCCCAAAAGTACAGCAGTGGCTAAACATATGGTGAGAACTCCTGACTCCAAACGTGATCTCCCACTCGTGAGAAAGAGAAAACTGAGGCGTCACGAAGCGGAACAGCTTTTCTTCCCAACAGCATATTTTTTTGAAAAATTGTTCAAAAAAAATACCAGCTCGTAGGCAAATACCTTGCCCCCTTCTCATCATTTGGGCTAATAGCGACTCTGGCAGCAATAGATAACATATTTTAATTCATAATTTAATTTCACGTTTGCTGTTTATTCAGTTCACGTCTGCCCGTTCGATTCCTTGTTTCGTTTCTGTTATTTATTATTAAGTTCACGTTATTGAATGTTGATGTTAAATCATTTAAATGTTGTTACATATTGTTGTGTGTTTATTTATTTTCTTTTCGTTGCCTATTATTTGCTTATTTTATTTCAGTTGGAATTTTCTAATGTAAGCAACCAAGCTCTGTCGCATTAGTGTCCCCTTACGAAACTCGTCAACAGAATAAAACCAATACAAGCAACTTTTTGTAGCCCAGTAGTGGGCAGACACTATTGGTAATCCTTAACACAAATGGTCCATAAATAGCTGAAATCACCGCTATTTGTTGTCATAATTTAATTTCAGTCTTGCCGCTTATTCAATTAAGTTACATATTTCCGAAACCGTTAGCCTACTGAGAAAAAACAATAATGGAATGCTTACCTTCATTTCCCTGCACACCATCATCATATGAAGAATCGTCATCACTTAAGCCAATAACACTGAAAAATAAAGTAAGACTTCAGGAATTCATGCAACTGGTTCTTCTACTCAGCAGACAGTCAGTACTGTGGAAAGAACACAGTTTGGACGATGAATCTTCAAAGGACGTCTGCAAATCATCACTAAAATCTTATATTCTACTCAAATTTTCCAAGCTAGATTAAATTCTAGCTTACGAAAATAAACAGCAATATCGACGACTGCACTATGCATTCGATTAGCTAGCAGCTGCCATGTGCGGATTACCTAAACAGCAACTATTAATCAGTGGAAAAACCGAAACTGATACCATGTGCGATGTGCCCATGGATGCAAGATCAAAACCCAGGATCTTTTATATACATTAGGAACCAAGTTCTGTAAAGTTTTATCAAGCAAAGTTTGGTACACTGGGGAGAGCCAGTCTTGGAAACTGAACCCTTTCCTATCATGGAGAAATTAATAGAGGCGAAAGCCTTTTTACTGCAGTTATATTATTATTATTATGCCCATGCTCAAATGCTGTAGAATGCTGGCAGTGGTCAGCTTGGCACTCACATATGTATTGTGTATGCACTCCTTATTCCCCAGAGGGGTACCAGTAGCCTATCCAACAATTTCAAAGTAAAAATGAAATCCTAATTAGTTTATTTACCAAAGTACAATATACTGGGGGCAGCAGCTGCTCATGAAAAAAAATAAAAAAATCTGTAAGCAACAAAGTTATTGACATCATTATGACAGGCAGTCTTGTAGAGCAGATTTTAATAAGGTCTTTCACCAAACTTTGACTCTTTTTTTTAGCCAAGCTAATGGTCCGGAACGATGCATTTGCATCCCATACGTTTTTGTGAAAGGATGATTCTGCCTTACCTATCAGGGAAGTCCGAATCTGTGGAAATCAAAGATGCAGCACACGAATCTGGGTTTTCCACAGAAAGAGGTGAACCAATATCCAAGTCAGTCAAGTTCACCTGCTTTCCATCCATTCTTAGAAGCTGCTCAATCGGTCCTCTTAAAGCTGTGCGTTTTAGTTGACTTTTTCTTTGGCCCCTTTTTGGTAAAAGGGGTCTAGCACCTTCTTTCCCGTCTTCTAACAATTTCTTTTTCACAATCTTTCTTTTTCTTTTAAATTTTGCTGGAACAACATTCAAGGGAGGCTTCAAATCAGTACAGTCTGCTTCAACAACTTTGTTTGGATTCAGCTCAGTAGAGGTGCTTGCATCTTGAGGTTCTGCCATAGTCTGAAAATACGAAGTTTATCAGTAGAGTAGCCTATTGTACATGTAAGTCATGTAACTGGGGATTTGCCTGTCTTTATATTGTTGTTTACCCTTGTGACCCTTTTTCAGCTAGACTCTTGTAGCATTGCTGGCACTTCAAAGCTAATGCATATTTCTAGAAACTTAAAATGTAGAACAACATCTGAAAGCTTGTCTTTTACTCAAAAGTAATTAAATGGTAATCAGTGGTGAAGTCCTCGTTTAGTAAGGTGTTGTATTTATAACAAGAGCTACGAGCTCATATGGCACTTGTACGAGTAGGCTGTACAAGAAAGGAGATGAGAACGTCACAAAATACACCCGCCATCCAAAAATGCGGTTCGGAAATAGAAATAGGATATTTAGTTTCACTCATTTCTGAGCAGTTCCGGCATCGTCTCGATTGTCTGTAGCAAATGCACATGACTGTAAAAATTTTCATCCCAATAAATCCATTTGTTTGATCCCTAGACGTGCTACACGATTTCCGGTACCCACTCTATCTCGACCTACCGTGGCCGAATCTGGTTCGGAATATAAAAAATCGACCACCTAAAGCATCTTCTTTTATACCATCTATCAAGTTTCACTCGAATCTGAGCAATTTTGGAAAGTTCCGGTACCCCCCCCCCCCCTCCCACCAACGTTGTCGGAGCCGGTTCGGGCCCAATCTCTTAATTCCCTGTTCCTGTCCATCAAGTTTTACTGAAACTGGAGCTTAGCCTATCTGCAAGTTTCCAGTACCCCCCCCCCCCTACCTTGGCGGAATTCGGCCCGGACGCCAAATAACAAATCTAGGCCGCATAAACTCGGCACTGTCGAATTTGCATCTCATTCGGTCCATTCCTTTGGTTTTTGTGCATGTCAAAAGTCCCCCCATCCCCAATTCCCCTAATCGTGGTCGCATATGGTTCGAACGCATGTTTTACATGTCGAGGCCATCGTTCGTATCACCCATAAAGTTTCACTCGAATCAGACCATTCGTTTGCAATTTATAGAAGTCAATTTCCATATTTCTCTTCTCGTGCTCCCCAAAAAATGCTCAGATCTAGGAACGGAAGTTTCCGGGGGTATGTTCTGTCAGGTTCTTAAGTCAAGATAATTCGGGTCGCTAATATGCCTGCAAAGTTTCGTTGTCGTTTTACATCTGGAACTATTCTAACTCACGACTACCGGAATTCCAGGAAACCCCTCCAACTCCCCCCACAGAGCCGCGAAACCATCTGGCTCCTTAATTTCACCTAGGCCTAATGCTTGTTCCATCCATTAAGTTTCGTCCCAATCCCTCTCCTTTTTAGAGTTTCTCGAGTTCCCCCCCCCCCCCCCTCCATCCCCACAGGTATCGGACCCGACCCGGACGTGACACTGAACGTCCGAGGTGATAGCTCACCAGACAAGTTTCATTCAAATCCGATCACCCGTTCAAAAGTTATGCACGCCACTAGATTCCGGACTCCCCATCCACCCACTCCCCCCACGATGGTCGGGTCGGGGAAACGGCTGTTCTCAAGTCAATATGTTCGGATCCCTGACATACCTGCCAAGTTTCATCGCCCTAGGACATCAGGAAGTATGCCGAACTCGCGGGATCGCTAGAAATCCCGACCCCAACTCCCCCACAGTGCCCTGATCCGGTCCGGTTATGTCAATGACGTGTCTAGGACTTGTGCTTGTTTTTCCCACCAAGTTTCATCCCGATCCCTCCACTCTAAGCGTTTCTCAAAATTTCCGGTTCCCTCCTCCAACTCCCCCAGTGTCATCGGATCCGGCCCGCATTTAAAGTGAGATGTCTGAGGGTCATCCTAAATATAAAATTTCATCAAGATCCGATCACCCGTTCAAAAGTTATACACGCCACTAGATTCCGGACTCCCCATCCATCCACTCCCCCCAGTATGGTCGGATTGGGGAAACGGCTGTTCTCAAGTGGACCTGTTCGGGTCCCTGACATACCTGCCAAGTTTCATCGCCCTAGCACATCAGGAAGTATGCCGAACTCGCGGGATCGCTAGAAATCCGGACCCCCCCCCCCCCCAACTCCCCCAGAGTGCCTGGATCTGGTCCACTTATAGCAATGACGTATCTAGGACTTGTGCTTGTTCTTCCCACCAAGTTTCATCCCGATCCCTCCACTCTAAGCGTTTCTCAAGATTTCCGGTTCCCTCCTCCAACTCCCCCCAGTGTCATCGGATCCAGTCCGGATTTATAGTGGGACGTCTGAGACACGAGGTCATCCTAAATATAAAATTTCATCAAGATCAGATGACTCGTTCGCAAGATAAAAATACCTCAAATTTTGGCTTCCCCCTCCCTCCACTCCCCCCCCCAGATGGTCGAATCGGGGAATTGACGATTTCCTATTTAATCTGGTCGGGTCCCAGAGATGCCTGTCAATTTCCATCGTCCCAGCACATCAGGAAGTACGGAACTCGCGGGATCACTACAAATTCGGACTTCTCCCCCCCCCCCAACTCCCCCAAAGTGAGCAGATCCGTTCCGGTTATATCAGCCATGTATCTAGGACTTGTGCTTGTACTTTCCACCAAGTTTCATCCGGATCCCTCCACTCTAAGTGTTTTTCAAGATTTCCGGTTTCCCCCTCCAACTCCCCCCAATGTCACCGGATCCGGTTTGGATTTAAAATGGAGGGTCTGAGACACGAGTTCCTTCCATATATCAAGTTTCATGAAGATCCGATAACCCGTTCGTAAGCTAAAATATCTCATTTTTCCTCATTTTTCCGGATTCCCCCTCCCTCCACTCCCCTCCAGATGGTCGGATCGGGGAAGCAAGTATTTCTAATTTAATCTGGTCCAGTTCCTGATATGCCTGCCAAGTTTCATCGTCCTAGCTTATCTGGAAGTGCCCGAACTAGCAAAACCGGGACCGACAGACCGACTGACGGACAGAAATTACAATCGCTATATGGCACTTGAGTAAGCTCAAGTGCCATAAAAAATTAATTAGGCTACTAGCTTACAAAAATAACTTAATTTGAAAATGAACTTTTTCAGTTTATTTTCCAGCTCGAGCCTAAAGAGGATCCTTGCCGAGAAGAGCCAAGCTCTAATAAAATGCAGCTGAAGTGTCCGTTTTGTAATATCAAATATGATTTGCAGTCATCTTGGGCTGAAGGAAATTTTAAAATGAGGATGATTTCTTGAGATTAAACTTTCTAATCAAATTTTCCATTGTCAGAGACTGGAGAGTAAAAATTTTTGGGTAAAAACATCTATTTTTGTCTACGTTAGATTACATGGTAGCCTAAATGCAGTACAACTCTGCTTATTTGAACACTTCTTTCCTTTTTTACCCACCCTAAAAATTTTATAACATAGATACCCTAAAACATCTCTGTTATAAATTTGTTAAACTACTGTAATGCAACTTTTTTTACTCTGATTTCAACAATCAGGTTTCAGAGTACGAAATTTATCTAAAAGCACATGTTGGTCCGTATACTATTTAATTATGAAAGATAACATTATGATAAAATTCCTGCATGGTATCACTTATTTGCTATGATAGCCTAAACAGGGTATTTTTAATTTTCAACTAATGCTAGCAGACAGGGGCGTCACTAGCCTTTTACCTTTGGGGGGGGGGGGTCAGGTTTGTGCCGACAGACTAAAAAAATGTGCAGACAGAAGACATAGAACCGGTGTAAAACAAAATTTTATGCATCAATTCAGATTATTCCTTAAATGTAATTTCGTATTTTAAAGCTCCCATATTAGGCTTTTCATTTCAGCTTTCAGTAAGCGCCGTAGGCTAAATTTTTTCTGCCTTTTTTCAGGAAACATTTTCCTATCCCTAGCATACAAGTTCTAGCTTTTAACGTTTTTAAAACCCCAGTAGTATATAATACCGGCTCCCACTCCACCCTCCCCCCAATTTCAAAACCCCATTTTAACATCAATTTCTTAAACTTTAACATCCTTTTTACCAAATTATCCCCCTCTTTAAGAACATTTTGATTTTCTTACTTCCAAAATAAAGGATACAAGAAATGAGAATATTACCCTTTACTACATATAAAATACTACAATATACACTACTTCTTTTTTTTTTTTACATTTTTCATTTTTTATTCAAATATTACTGAGTAAACAGTTCTAAATCCACATATGTTTCTTTGTTCTTGTTTTCGCGTACAATAGGCTGCAAAACCAGATTTTTCTTTAAAAGTAATTCGTTAGCAATGGCATTATATTTCTGTGTTATAAACAAATCACAGGGTTTGTCATTATGATTAATAACTACAACCAACTTATCACCATATTTTGTCTTAGCAATTCTCATTTTAACAATTGTATATTTCAGTCCTAGAACTAGTTCTTCTTTCCTGATTGTCTCATTGTATTTATTCATTCTGATTGTATTCAAGACTTCCTTTGTGGACTCCATTTATTAGGGGATGATTTTATTAAATAAAAATCCAGGCTCACAAACTCACATACATATTTTTATTGATAATATCTAATGTAGCTTTTCTTTCATAATATATAACACAGTAAACATTATATGGTACGGGTTGATTATCTTTCAACGTTAAACTTATTTCAATATCAGCAGTTGTTCCATTATAAATATTTGACTCGTGTTTGGAAACATCGAAACAGAATAGTGGATATACTTCTTTAAATTCTTCTATACTAACAACACTACCAGTATCAAATGCTAATTGTTTATAACCCAAATGTATAAACCTATTGTAAAGATTTGAGTATTTACATTTATCATCGCTAAAATCACATTTAAGTGGTTCTTCAGGATATTTATCCCCATTAATTCTAAGTTCTATGTCTGTTAAATTCATATGATCAAACACCATATTATTCATTAATTGATTGTTATGCTTTTCATTTTTCTGTAGCATCACAACTACTTTTGTTGGATTGTTTCTCTCAGATATAACTTTCCAAGTGTGTTCCTTATTCTGACTAACATCACTTTTATAACTATTACATGCTTCCCACATCAGATTATGCTTTCTGTCCTTTGCCAATCCCTTTTCTAAGTTACTCATCATTTCAATACTAGGAGCTACAATAGGGATCTTCCAGGATAAATACTCGATGACTACTTTGAAATTAGTATTTCCATTTCTTATAATCATGTTGTTATCATCATTTCTTCTTAGAAATATTTTATGCGATGCACCTCTGAAGAATCGTTTGTTTCCTTTCAAAAATCCAAACAATTCTGATAATGGTAAATACATATTTACTAATTTACTGCTCTTTGTTCTGTTATATCTTTTTTCAAATCCTTTATTATAATTATCATTATTGGTCAACCTGACTGTTCCAGCCCCTGCAATAAACAAAGCAACTACAGGATTAATTTCTTTCCCTTGATTATAATCTTTATACCAGAAATGATTTCTTGCTGCACTTCTAGAATAATCATCAGAGTATTCAATCAACTTTGTAACGGTAGTTGTAATACCAACATGATTAATTTTTTCAACCGATTCATCGTTTATTACATACTCAGCGGTACTGAATAAATTAAATCCATTATTCGTTAAAGTAGCAACATCGGTTGCAGCTATAGGAGTCCCATCTTCGTTTACTATTCTGACACTGACATCAAGATAACTTTCACTTGGATAAAACCAGGAATCTAATTTCTTTGTTACGAATTCAAACTCTGATTTATTAGATACATTCACATCTGTTTCTCGAATTTCTTTAAATTCATATTTAACCACTGTATCATCCACAAGCGGTTCGTCAAATATGTTCCATTGAGGACTGATAACTTTATTTACTGCCATTTATATAAGAAAGAAATTATTAAATAAAACTTATTTCAGAATCTTTAATCCATTTCCAGTCATTAACGTTTTGATCAAGTCCTGACTTCTTTGATTTAAAATCCTTTTATTTGTACCGATAAGATCCTTCATCGATTTTTTGTTTCCAATTACATCAATGAGTTCCTTCTTGTTTACATTGATCAGATCTTTCCCATATTCTATTGCTCTGTTTTTCAACAACTCAAATCTCGGTTTAATAATATTATTATACATTGACATAGCCCCATCTTTTATTTGTTTTGCTGACGTTTGAAATAACTGGGAATTAACAATGTTTTTGAATACACTACCGATTCCACTTCCATACTGCTTTTTATAAAGTAATCGCTTATTATTAATCAACATTTATAGGTAAATAATTTTATTTCACTAATCCTTTAAGCTTTTCTTAAATGCAGCACGTATCCAACGTTATCACCATTCAAATCGATAGGTCTTCCCAACTGATCAGTAATTGTCACTCTCAAGGAGTAAATAAAGTCTTTTGTATTAATAGGAAGGTAGATTAATTGTCTAGGATTCTCAACAATTTGACAACCCGGTTCTGTATTCGGAACAAATGTCCAAATGACATCTGATTTACTTTTGTTTACGATAGAACTGTTTACAAGAGAGCAGTGAATTTGAATTTTATCAACGCTTCTTGTTATATTCGGAAGCTTTGTACCTTCATTGATTTTCTTAGATATCTCACTATCCTTCTCAAATCCTAAAATCTGACACAAGTCACTATTAAATCTAAACACATATTTTTCTTGTAATAGTATGACAAATCTCATAGATGCTGGATTGGATGAAATTACAATAGGACATTTATCTTTTGGGGTATCAAAATACTGACACAAAAAATAATTCAAACAATCATCGTTATACATCCCATTAGGAATAGTAACATTCATCCATTCTGTTGCATTATTATCTTCATCTTTCCTGTATTGAAATGTATTATTTCCAAATTTATCACTTATATTATGCCACGAATACCACAAAGTACACTGATTCAAACCTATTTCATAATCACAATTACGGTTCAATTCGATTGGTTGACTAAATGTTATATCAATGATACTTTCATTACCTTCAATGTTTAACAACACCATTTATTAGAAATATTTTTTATATATTGAATTGTAATTTCTCTTCGTAAGAAATTTATTTCGCATTAACGAATCCAAAATATCAATAGCTTCATTTCTCACCTCATCAGATGTATTTCCGTTTACTCTGCTACCTATCAAAGTGTATAATTTTGAAATCATTTCATCACAATTCATAAATATTCCAGTTCCTTGTTGTCTGATAAAGGGTATACTAGATTGAATTTTTTTTAATCTATCCTTATAGTCTTGTATAAATAAAATAATTTTATCATACTTACTAGAACTATAACTTTTACTTTTCAGACCACCATAACTTTGACTTATAGATGTTAAATAATTCAGAGCCCCATCTATTTCGTTAGGATGCTTAAGGTAATAATGAGGCATTTTAAAATAATTATCGATATCATTCCAGTCATCTTTATATTTTAAATTAATTTGATTTAATAATTCCACATCAATATTTAAGTTTAGATTTACGTCATATGGTTGTTCTAGATTGGGTTCTATAGCATGAGTGGGAGCTCGACTCGATTCCTCTGAAGTAGTGGTCTGTAAAGCTGTTTTAAATGTATCACCTAATCTGAGAAACCGTCTTCTTGGATTATTATCACCTTCCTGTAGTTTATTAATTATCGTTTCAGCGTTCTCTTGTAATTTTTTGATGGTGTCTTTAGTGTTTTCTTTTTGTGCTATAATAACTGGAGCGTTTAACTCTGAAGCATATTCCCGAAATCCTGCTTTCTCCATCTCATTTTGTTGAACCTTTCTTCTCTGAACTTCTCTGTTCTTCACTATATCCGATAACATATCACTCAAGCGTCTTGAATCCATTTATATACAACTAATTTTATTTCATAATAAATTTTGAAAGTTCTTTTTCATAAAACCCTCCTTGAATTAATTCCCCACTTTTGTCAGATATTTCATAAGTAATGGGAATGGTAGGTCTGATGGTTGCTATCTGAAATACTTCATCCGTATAATTAGGTAAATATCCTTTATCGAAAATACTTTTTTCTTTTTTAATTCTGACTAAATCCCCTACTTTGACGTTTCCTGTGATTTTGTAGTCATCTACTGGAGGAAACAGAGCACTAAAAACCTTTTTCTGATTAACCTTTTTACTAGCATCAACTGGTTTCATTTGTATTGAACGGTGGTACGAGTTATTATAATTACTCACAAATAAAGGTAAAATATCAATCCAATTAGTAGTGCTATTGTGAGTGAAATATTTCCATAGCTTTTCTTTTAGCGTTCTATTGAACCGTTCAACGATTTGTGCTTTCAATTCGCTTTCAGATGCAAACCAGTGTATGCCGTTATTTTTCAAAAAAGTTTGAACATTTCTCATCACAAATTCTTTACCTTTATCAGTTTGTAGTTTCTTAGGAATTCTTTCTTTAAATATAACACTGAATGCTTTTATTATTTCAGCACCCGTTTTGTCTTTCAGAGGGATACACCAAGCATATTTACTAAAGCAATCAATAACAGTTAAAATGTAATTTGTTTTATTATTTTCTTTTTTATATTTCTGCATGTCAACTAAATCAGCTTGCCATTGCTCATCAACATAGTGAACATACACTCGCCTCCTTTCAAAGTTATGATAGGAAGGTTTGTGTAACGTATACACATTCTCATTTTGCAACACATTTTTTATTTTATCCTTGGAAACCTCGTTTTTAACCTCTCGATACCCCCGCCTTTTCCCCGACCAGGCCTCTCCAACTGTATCGACTTCGAAGCCACATATGACTCCGACCGGTCACACGGGCACGTTTCTGCCGAACTTGACACAACCCCCACCATACCCCCAGTCCCTTTTCTACCCCAATCGCCATCAGTCATTTTTTCTGCCATTTGCTCCACCAGCAACCGATTTAGTGCCCTCGCTCTATCGAACGACCACGATGGGCTAGTTGAGAAATCAGCAGCTCCATTTGATGCACAGCCGGAGCCCTCTGTTAAAAGCCGCATTAGAACCAAAACAAAGGAGTATAAATCCAGTGAGTATTTTTTCCCCAAATTCCTATATAGCAACGCTGAGAGTCTTAACCCGGAAAAAACTGTAGAACTAGAAAGCTTGGCATCCATTACTAAAGCTTCTGTATTAGTAATAACTGAAGTCCACCATCAAAACCCAGAACTACTCAACATCTCAGGGTATAATATGTTCATGAAGTTTCGACCAGATGACCATTATCTAGGTAAGAAAGGTGGTGGTGTCGGTATATATACACATGCTAAAATTAATTCTCGTATTGTTGATGTCCCTTGCCTCCAGGAAACGGATGAAATCATGTGGGTTTATCTAAAGCCCAAACGACTCCCGCGCAAGTTCAATGGAATCGCACTATGTGTTTTTTACTACTCGCCCGGGCAGAATGCGCAGTCCCGTTCAGCCTTCTTGGAGAAACTCCAACTTAGCGCAGATTATGTCTCCGGGAAATTTTCAGGTTGTGGAATTTTTATTATAGGTGATGGTAATGAATTACGTCTAGATTATATTAATAGAGGATTAGACCTTAAACAGTTGGTAAAGTGCCCTACTACCAGGGGCGGAACATCGCTTGATGTGATTTCGACGAATATGTCTGAGTTTTATGAAGAACCTGTTGCTGGTTCTCCTCTTGGAGGTAGTTATCACTATACATTAGAATTAAACCCGTGTAACAGCGTTAAAATAGAATACACGACGACAGAAACTACTTCCCGACCAATAACTGATGAAGGCCTCCTGAAGTTTGGCGACTGGATTTGCCAGGAGAAATGGGAGGCAGTCAACACGGCAAAAGATACGAATAGTAAAACTAGTATCCTTCAAACTACATTACTCGAAAAATATCATGAATGTTTCCCGGAAAAAAAAATAAGGCGACACTCCTCCGACAGGCCTTATATTACGAAGGCCGTTAAAGACTTAATTTTGGAAAAACTGCGGCTTTTTCGAGCTGGTAAGAATGACCAAGCAAAACGATTAAAAAACAAAATTCGTAAAATTACGAGGAATGCCGCGGCCAACCACTATACCAAAAGGACAGAACACCTACTCAAGTCGAATCCCAGAAAATGGTATAGTGATGTAAAAAAAATGATGGGAAAGTCTCAAAAAGGTGTTGACTTCAACCTGGATGAAAGTGAACTTGAAACAGCAAACAAATTAAATGCTCATTTAGCTTCTATAGTTCAGACTCTCCCTCCCCTTCCCCGGGACGAAATTCCAAATGTCGCACCTGATTTCGATTTCCCCCAAATTAGTGAAGATGATGTAGTTAAAAAACTGAAAACACTTAAGCGAACTAGTATAACACCAGTAGATATACCCATAGAGATTAATAAAGCATTTCCAGAAAAAATAAGTGGTCCACTTTCTCAAATTTTTAACGAAATAACGGTATCTGGTGATTATCCCGCAGTCTGGAAGACCGGATATGTTACACCTATTCCGAAAAAGGATTCCCCTAATGATTTTACGGGGGTACGCCCCATAACTTTGACCCCTATTTTCAGTAAAGTTTATGAGAAGTTCCTTTCATCCTGGTTGAAAGAAAACATCCTTAAACATGTTGACCCTAAGCAGTTTGGTAACCTGCCAAAAACGTCAACAGCACATTATCTAGTTAGTTTATTAGATCGGATATTAAAGAATTTGGATAACCCTAATACTTGGATAAATTTAATAGCGATAGATCTAAAGAAAGCATTTGACCTAATTAACCATAGCAAGCTCATTGACAAACTTTTAATTAAATTCAAAATTCAACCGTTCCTAGTTCGACTGGTTGACCCGGGATCAGGCGGATATACTCGAACGGGTGCAGTATAGAGCCCTCCTTGTGGCCTCGAAGTCCCCTAAAGTCCCATATTTCGAATTGTTGAAAAGATTTAATTTAGAATTGTTAGCACAGCGCCGAAAAAAGTTGTGTTTCAGTTTTGGTCTAAAAACGTTGGAGAGCCCTGGCCTACGAGAAATTCTTCCCCCTGCATATCTACCTATTAGGCCAAGACCGGCACGAGCTGCTGCCCAGCCTGTTCCAAAGTTGCAGCCAGTACCCTGTTCCCATGACCGATACAGAAAAAGTTTTGTTCCTTCGTTCACTGACCTTTTTAACCGGCATTTCGAACCACCTCCATAATTTAATCGTATTTTTGTGTGTGTTGTTATTGAATTGTAAATATAATAATTTTTGATATTATCTAGTTTTTAGTTTGGGGTGAATTTGACCGAATTATGAGTTTTGTTTATAGATGTTTTGATAAGTTGACATGTTACGTATGATTGAAGGTTTTACTTAGAGTTTTATTGTGAGATACATGTACATTGACCAAATGAATAACATTAGTTATAGTTGTTTTAACATTAGTTAATTGTTAAGTTATACATGACGGAAGAAATTCAATGTTCGGCTTCGTCCGTGAGCGAATTTTTGAAAATAAATTGAATTGAATTGAATTGAATTGAATTAACACCATTTTCTTTTAATTTTCTGTAAATTTCATCCACACCTGAATAATTAGAATAATACGTCTTTAAAATATCTGTTTCTGCGTTGAGGTTTTTTTTAAAAAGCGATTTTTCCTCGATCCGCAAATAACACAATTCCCTTTCAGCATTGGAACATTATTTTTTTGTGACACTGCCTTAAACATTGATTCAGTGTCAGTGCTCTTTTTACATTTCATACAATAAATCTCCATTTATTAGAAAACAATTTTCTTAAACGAAAAGCTACCACCCCTTCATTTTCCGCTGGATGTAGGAAATGCAGTGAAAACCACAGTTTAATTCATCTATATTTTGAACAGCAAGATTTTCATAAGCTATTTTTTTCTTTGAATTTTTTAGATATTTAACTATTTCTTTTCCTGGAGGAATACCGAAAGAATCGAAAAATTCGACATAGGGGGATTCAGGTAGATTACAATACGCAACCCAGTGAGTTCCAGGCATTCCGAGTTTATCATAATTAATGACACCGCATTCCGAATCGTTTATATGTTTGGGTAGCGTATCTAAAGAGAAAACACCTCGAAACTGTGGTATACTCCCTAATGCATCCATAATATCAAAATTGGTTAGAGGTCCTACTTTACTTTTGCTTCTTTTTTGATGTCCCCGTTTTTTGACTTCCTAGGTCTTCCACGTACCCCATGACCGACAACTCTTTGTGTTCCAGGAAGTGTTAGCGCTCCACCTGTGTTGACATCATCGGTTTTTTCCTTCTTAGGTCTACCACGTACACCATTACCGGTAACTTTTTGTGTTCCAGGAAGTTTTAGCGCACCACCTGTGTTGGTCATTTTATCCATAATTTTCTTACCAGCGAATGTACCCAAAGCAGCAGCACCACTTGTTAAAGCTGCCTTACCAAGGGTAATTGCTAGCGGTATTAAAAATGGAAGTAATCCACCTTTTTGAATCGCTTCTCTCATCTGCTTGTATGATACATCAATATCACAACCCTTATTATTCATTTTACAGGTTTCAATTTTATCAATTTGTCGTTTACTTAAAAGTAACTTAACTGGTTCTCGTTCATTTTGTCTACTATGACTAACACGTATCTGACATTTTTGTTTAGCACCAAAGCATTTCTTCAGCTTTCCTTTCTGAAGCTTTGAAAAATAAACTGTATACTCCATTGTTTCAACCATTTATTAGGGAATAAATTTATCTTATAAAATTTATTTACCAGCCATCATTTTTTCTATTCTGGTAACGAATGGTTTGTCAACAGGTTTTAGCTCTAGCTCTAGA
Organism: Branchinecta lynchi; assembly: GCA_023053575.1. Lineage (NCBI taxonomy): Eukaryota > Metazoa > Arthropoda > Branchiopoda > Anostraca > Branchinectidae > Branchinecta > Branchinecta lynchi. The sequence continues at coordinate 5,422,099 of JAKZAP010000006.1, read as the reverse complement.
AGCCTTTTTAAAATATTTACTACTGCTCTTTCAATATTATCGATACGAGTTTTTTGACCAGCAATCTTTCCTTCAATTATACCGTTATGGGTGTGTTGCCCAAGAAGCTTTTTGTCATAATCTAAAAGATTCATAGTTAACGTTGCTAAATTAACAGCATCATTTTTGTTTCTAGGGTTTTGAACATTTGTTATCAACTTGTTTTCAGCGTTAATCTCTTTATCATTAACTCGAACTATTTCTTTTACAAATAACCCTTTATCTTTAATCCTTACCAATAAATTATCAGGAGAATCATGTACCGCAGTTAATCTGTTGATATCTTCGCTAAAATACTGATTTGCCCCCACTTGTTGTGCGGTAATTTCTTCTTTAAATTGATTCAGAATAATAGTCATGGATCTGAAACTAATAGCGTCCTGGTCAGCTTTCGCATCCCCTAACATAATAATTCTCTTATCTTGTAGGTTAATATTACCGTTGTCATCAGTAACTCTCTTTTCATTCGATTCGTTACTAACCTTTTTTCCAACACTACCAAATTTATTCATTTATTATAGAAATAAATTATCCGGTAAATTTTTCAAAGTTTTTCCTGTACTTAAGGGTTTTATCTTTTATTTTTAAATCTATGAAGAAAAAACCGTAGCCCTTGGTTGCAGTCTCGAATTGTTTGAGAAATTTTTCATCGTCTATACTGGATACATGGCTTTGTCTTATTAATTTTACTTCTTTTGGATTAGAAAACTGAAAGAATCCAAAATAATTGCACTGGAGCCTTACCACCTTTGGCGTTTTATGATAGCTTTGAGACAAGTAAATAATTGAGGCATTTTTCTTTCTTCCTCTTATGAATAAATCTTCTATTTTCTTCTGGTCTTTTTCAGTGACAAAATCGTCAAAGATAATCAAGTTTTGGTATTCAGAGTCTAAGTCGTCAACATCGACAATATCATCAAGATTGTTACTTACTGTTAAGACTTTCGATTTGCATTGTGACTCCAAAGTGGTTAAATTGGTTATAAGGTCTTGATATTTATCTTCTTCAAGATCTTTAGCATACAAGTATATTCGGTTGAAACAAAGATATTCATAAATTAAATTCAAAAGAAGGTTTGTTTTCCCTGTTCCAGAACTACCACAAATTAAGAGTCTGAATGGCCACTGAAGTTCTTTTCACTAAAGTCATAGACTTTGATTGGAGCCTTTTCATTCATTTATTTAGGAAGAATTTTTCATTATAAGATTTACTTGAGTATTTTAAGTATATACTTGAAGTTTTGAAGTAGGTACTTGAATTTTTTAAGTAGGTACTTGAATTTTTTAAGTAGGTACTTGATTTTTTGAAGTAGGTACTTGAAGTTTTTAAGTAGGGACTTGAAGTTTTGAAGTAGGTACTTGAATTTTTTAAGTAGGAACTTGAAGTTTTGAAGTAGGTACTTGAAGTTTTGAAGTAGGTACTTGAATTTAATGTTTATAACCTAAAGGTAAAGTGTGTATTTTATCGCTTGTTACTATCCTTTTATCATCCTTAGGATCTAACGCTTTTTTATTCTGTTCTTCTAGAAACATATTGTGCTTGTATGATCTTAAGTTATACTGGGTTACAGAAAGGTTTTCAATATTTCCAAACAGTACATCCTTATAGTTTTGAAGTGTAATTTTATCTTTAACTATATTGGTTTTTATTCCTTTCAGTTTTTTGCTAGCTTTTGAAGGGTCTTGGTTGTCCTTTAAATAAGCATATACTTTTGATCGTAATCCAACAAACTCTGTCATAACCTGTCCGCCTAATTCATCTTTCATCATTCCTATCACTTTCTTATTTACACTAGGAAACCCATATGGATTATCTTTCGCATACTCAGATGTATCGAACCTCTCATTCAAATCCTGTTTGATATCTTGATAAAAATCTTCAGTTCTAATATCATATATGAAAGAATCAGTGTCCATATAACACAAATCAATTTTATCTCCATATTTAGGCTTCATATAATCATAATGGAATTCATACATCAATAACTTGGATAGTTCCAATACAGCAAAGCCGATATACATTGGTTTGTCTAATTTTATCTTTTCCTTTGACATTCTTGCTACTGAAAAGTTTTCACTAAAAATTATTTCAGATTTAAAGTTGGGTTTCTTTATTATTTTTTCTCTTGTTGTATCATCCGTTATTATTTCCATATCCGCTCGCTTCCTTACGTTTTCCATGGTTTTTCCAAAGCAAGCATTATTCATCAGTTTAAAGAAGTCCTTTTCAAAGTCATTTGTACCCTTAGTTCTAAGTGCTGTGTTGTGGTCTATATATCCTTTTAAGTAAGCACTTTCAGTGAATCCTAGTATTCTGTGTACTCTTTTCAATATCAAACCTTTTTGTAAATAGAATTCTAGATTCCTGTGGTGAACTACATAGTTGGTTTTATCTAATACTGTGGTACATAGCTTACCGTTAAAGTGTTCGGGTGCTAATGGTAAATCCTTGTGTAATTCGTGTAGTTCTTTTGGATATTCTAAATCTACCTCATATATAACACCTACATCTTGTCTCACCGACTTAATCGTAATCACCGACTTGATATGAGTTTTTAGATGGTTGTAATACTCGATTGATTCGTATTCATTCCTTTCTTTCAAATCATCCGGTATGGAAATGAATTGGAAATCATTCGCTGGTAAATTCTGCGACATCGCCCACCCATATAAATTATTAGCGTCCAAATACATTAAATAATTAGATGGTTTATTCTCATTATAATCACTTGTATATTTATTATTTGCTTTTGCGTATCTTTTTATACATTGGAATACACCACCTCTTATTCCTTTTTCTATAAAGGTATACATGTCTTCCTTTGAGAATAACGGTAAGTCTACTTTCGAATGTTTTAGGAAAGCATCCCATGTTAGTCCTGGAGCTGAGAAGTAATGAAGTGGATCCAGATCATAATTATGTATACACACATTTCTGAAATTCTCTACAACATCCGACAATATTAACACATCACTTTTTAGGTATAACTTAGTATAATCAAGTAATGTTTCACAGTTAAACTGTTTCCATATAGATACCGCTCTTTTATAATCACTTTTGTCAATACCTTTCCCCGTCAACCTAGAATAAAAGCTTTCAATGGATGGTAACTTTGTACAATTCATTTTATCGAAACTATCTACGAATTCATAGGGATACACCCCTTTTTTAATTATTTCTTTGAATTCATCGTCATTTTTGAAGCTGTTAGATGTGAATTTGAAATTCTGTCTTAGATGATTACAAGGTACTTTGCAATCACATTTTGCTAAATTTGCTGATAGTTTGTCTAAAGATGAAGCCATAAATCTAATTGAATCTATAAACCGCATCTCATATTTTATTGTCGTATCCTCTTTTGTAATAATTATTGATTTTGAGAATGGGATGAAACTTTCTGCACTTTCAAAAATTCCGTTATCAGGTATCAATTCTCTAACAAATAAATGAGAATCATATTTTGATAAATTATGCATTACTACCGGGATATGCCTAGGAATCCTGTATTTCATATTACATTCAGCATGAGCAAATCCCCTATCTTCTCCTGTCATGTGGTCGTGATCAAAGTGAGGATTTTCAGTAATTTCAGTTGTACAGATGTGACAAGTCTTATTCATTAGATTTTTCCATTTTTCGGTAATTTCTGCATTGGTATAAGTATGGTTTCTTTGTCTGCTTTCATATTTGTTTGCAATTTCTGTGGATACTTTTGTAACGGTTTTAACAAAATGTTCTGCAGCGTCTTCACCGAAATAGTCATAGTATTTGTTCTGGTTTGTATCAAAGGAACAGCATACCTGAAATCCGTAAGCAAATGGTTTCTGTTTGGCCACTTTTATTGTTTTCTTTCCGTTTACCTGATTGTATTCTTCGTTATAAGACTCAAAGTCTGCTATTATGCAATAAGGTACTTTCATTTGTTTTGCAATATTTTTATATTGTATACTTGAACCTTCAGGAGGCATTATTATATCAGGATCTTCGCAATTATTTTTACTTTCATGTTTTTCAAAGTGTTCTTCTTTTGTAAAATGCCTTCCGCAAAAAGTGCATAGGTATGTCTTTGTTTTATTTTTAGAGATTTGACTACCAACTAATCTGCTCAGATCCTTTACCAGTACATAATGATTATCGAAATATAATAAATTAATAACATGTTTAGCTGTTTTGCCATTGATTGTACTTTTTAGTATATGACTTCTGATAATTTTCTCTTTTTCAATTTGAAATAAACAAATCTTAATGTTGTATCTATTTTCAAATTTGTGTATATCTTTAGTATCCATTGGGAAGTTGGTAACCCCTTCGAAATCAAATTCGTTCTCATATTGTTTATATTTCGAAATTCTTTCCGGATGATCCTTAGCTGGATGTAGATTTGCTAAGATAGACCAAAGGAAACATTTCTGGTCGTTATTTTCAATATTCAAGCAAGCTCTTTTATTTTTTACGAAATCTGGCAGTATTTTAAACGTTCCTCCCATGTAAGATTCTATTCGTGTCATCCTATAATCAATTCCTTCATACCGACTGAATTGTAGCCCAGATCGAGGGGTATTACTTAAAGAACTAAGTCTCTTGTTATTATCATCCAAATGATTATGAGTAAGAATGCTATTTTTATTTAAAATCCAAGAAGTACTGTTGTAATATACTACTACTTCTTCATCATTCTCCTGTCGATGGAAAATAACCCGAGTTACAAACTGAACTCTATATTGATTTATTTCGTTCATTCGCCGCTGTATATCTGCGAAAGTAAAAGCAATAAGAGTGTGCTCGTCAACTCCATTACCTTGAACTGAAACGTTTACAGTGAATATATTTTCACTTTCGCTAAAAATAGTAGGCTGCTGTTCTTCTTCCGTTCTAAATACATGATCAGGAATTAATTTTTCTTCTTTAATTTTTTTCTTATTTATGAAGAGAGTTGATAAATCGATTACTTTTTCTTTATTGTCATCACTTCTTTCGATTTGAGCTCTAATGATATTACTATTTTTCTTTATAGTATCTTCGTGTTTTTTAATAATATTATTATAGTATTCTCCAACTCTTTTTAGTACTTCTTCTCGGTTTCCGCGAGTTGATAGGTTCTTGTTTTTCAGAAATTTCTTTAATTCGCTTGTCCCTTTTTCTTTGTTATCATTGTATTCTTGTTTTAGTTTTGTAATGGTGATATTATTTTCTTTTATCTCATCTTCCAGAATGGTTCGTAATCTCGGTTCTGGTTTGTAGTCGGATGGTCTGTTCTTAATATGAGTTCTTTCGTTTCTGCGTTCAATTTTAATTTTATCTTCAGCTATCAAAATATACTTATTAAGATGGTTTATTATATTATTTGTTATTTCATGTTTCTTAGCTCCATTTGTTTTGATTTTATTAATTTTCGCATAAGTCCGCAGTTCATTATATGTGTATAGCGATAATCTTTGTATAACCGCTTTGTTGTTTGATATAACCTTTTTACAAAGCTGAATAACCTCTGTAGTATTCATCATTTAATAGGGGAGCATTTTTATTAATAAATTTATCCCGTCTGAGTTTTGTCAGCCGTAAAGAAAAGCACTGGTTTTCCAAATCCTTTACTATGTATTTTCCGACGCCCTTATGGGTTTCACACATGCTTTACTAGTCACGGGTTTCCTTTATTCTTTACTACTCTTGACGAAATCGGCATTTGGTTACTACTCTTAACGAAAATCCGCTTTTGGTTACTACTCTTGACGAAATCGGCATTTGGTTACTACTCTTTATTTTGTTAGAAATATTTTTCGAAACAATTTTATTATATTATAAATGGAAGAATTAGAAAAGAAAATGTATGTTTACCGTCGCAGTTACAAGTACTACAATCGTATAAGTAATAGCTTACTTGTATCCAAATTCCTCTTTTCAGCAGCAGGAATGTCTGCGTTTCTAGTGCTACCGCTAGCTTCTTTAAGTTTGGGTGCTGTTATCATCGAAATAATTGAAAAGCAATTAAGCATTGCTGATAGAAAAGCAGAATTTAGGACTATTTATGATTTTTATACTGAGTTGTTGTCAATGCTAAAATGCGGACAGTTAACAATTGAGGAGGTAATTCAGAGAGAAACAGAGATGCGTAAAACCTTTCGATTTTTTCCTCGCGAAAAATATATGAAACAAGTCCGTCTGAATGGCTATAAATATTGTAAGAATACATCAATAGTTCAGAAGAATGTTCCACCAGTGTGACTCTTCACACATAACCACCACCTAGCAACAAAATCTAGCTTATAACTCAATCAATGAAACACCAATTTATTGAGAAAACTTAATTCAACATTTATAGACTCAGATTATCAAAATCAATCAACACTTCATCGGATAAGAAAACTTGCGCAGGATGCTCCTTGAGTAACGAAGACAATATCTCATCCTCTTGGATCGCTTTGCGAATAGCTTTTTCATTTTCGATGATGCAATAGTACCCTTTCCCACAGAAAGCTATTCCAGGATATTCGCGGACTAATCCATACAACTGAAGATATCTTCTTATTGTTGATTTGCTTTCTCCATATTTCTTAAATCGTTCTTCAAGAAAACACTTGTATAGATTCTCAGGGTTGTCATTGAACAGTTTTTGCATGTACGCATACACTTCACCTTTTTTCGCTTTTAGTAACACTGATAAATAATCCAAATACACCTCCACTTTATTTAAATCAATAATTAAACGTTCTGCTTGTTCCAAACTGACTCCACATATTTTGCTGCTCAGCACCTTCTTGATGCTTACGTCCACTTTGAAGTTTCCAAACCTTCGCGAAGCATGTAAATTCGCTTTAATATCGGCTAAAAACTGCACGCTCTTCTCTTTTTTCTTGTCAACAGAGGAACACGCTGTCGTACGGTCTTCACCTTCGACTTCATCTGAGGCTGTGACTACCTTACTCCACAGCGAAAGGAATGTTTCTTGCTCCGATTTCTCCAGTTTGAACAACCCATTCATATACTTTTTCGGAATGGTTGCTGTTTTCTTCTGAATACCTTCGCTGTTCATCTGAAAATAAAAATCTTTTAACGACCTTGATGATTCCTTTACAGAATTTTTGAAGACCATTTGATTCCTACTTCATCTCGTGTGACGCGCTTCGCAACATTATCTGACCCAGATAATTCCTTTACAGAATTTTTGAAGACCATTTGGTTCCTACTTCATCTCGTGTGACGCGCTTCGCAACATTATCTAACCCATTAAAAACTCTTTACAGAATCTGTCAAGGCCATCTGGTTCCTACGTCATCTCCTGTGATGCGCTTCGTCATCTGATAACTCGTGTGGTATATTTGATATTTGCGTAATTTTTTGTTTCAGATGCAGCTATTCCTATCTTGCTAGATATCTACCTGGATATCCTTGTTTTTATCGCTAGAAAACTAAAAATACTTACATTGGAAATTTTTTCTTTCTTCAACACCTTCTTAATCTCAACTTGTTTACAAATGTCTCCTTAACCAGATGCGCGACACTATATATATTCGCGAATCTTCTCCGCCGAGTCTTGTTATCTGGTGGAGGTGACGCATCTAAATATTCGAGAATATTCGAGAATATTTAGTGTGACGCATCTCTCACACCACAGGTGTTACGATCTGCCGGTAATTAGGAGCTTTGGATTTTTATTTAATAAAATCATCCCCTAATAAATGGAGTCCGCAAAGGAAGTCTTGAATACAATCAGAATGAATAAATACATTGAGACAATCAGGAAAGAAGAACTAGTTCTAGGACTGAAATATACTATTGTTAAAATGAGAATTGCTAAGACAAAATATGGTGATAAGTTGGTTGTAGTTATTAATCATAATGACAAACCCTGTGATTTGTTTATAACACAGAAATATAATGCCATTGCTAACGAATTACTTTTAAAGAAAAATCTGGTTTTTCAGCCTATTGTACGCGAAAACAAGAACAAAGAAACATATGTGGATTTAGAACTGTTTACTCAGTAATATTTGAATAAAAAATGAAAAATGTAAAAAAAAAAGAAGTAGTGTATATTGTAGTATTTTATATGTAGTAAAGGGTAATATTCTCATTTCTTGTATCCTTTATTTTGGAAGTAAGAAAATCAAAATGTTCTTAAAGAGGGGGATAATTTGGTAAAAAGGATGTTAAAGTTTAAGAAATTGATGTTAAAATGGGGTTTTGAAATTGGGGGGAGGGTGGAGTGGGAGCCGGTATTATATACTACTAACCCCCAAGAATCTCAATCCGAAAACGCCAACTAAATGAAACACCTCTGCCAAACAGAGAATACTACAAAATGCACCGCAAAACTAATTGTAATGCATCAGCTTATTTCACATCAAGTTCACATATTCGGCTTTTCATTTCAGCTTTCCTAAACAGTTTTTTTTTAATCTGCCTTTCTTCCGGAAACATTTTTCCACTACAACACAAGTTCTACCTTTCAACATGTTCAAACCCCCAAGAATGTATATCCTAAAACGCTAACAAAATGAAACATCAATTTTTCCATATGGAGTATATTACAAAATATGCTGCAGGCGAGATTTTTCTCGGCTGAGATTGTTCCTTCTTTTTTGGATTCGTCAGCACCTGGGTTCCAGGGAGGGACCCTTTCGGCTTACTTAAGGTTGGTCATTCGTTTGGCTGTATTGCTGGGTCGTGGTTAGGTTAGGTAAGGGCAACCTTGGGCGGTGATGATCGGCAGGAACACTGCTCGTTCGCATCTAGGCGGGAGTGATACTGAAGAGATTTCATCGATGTAACAAGGGAGGTTTCGCTTCAGGACTTCGGATCTAAAGAAGATTCTGCAACATTTCTTGGGCATTTTGGCTGAGTCTTCTGTAGGGGTTCTGTGTTCTCCCCCAATCGAACTCAGTTTTTCTTGTTATAACGGCGTTAGTGTTGACTCGAAGGTATATACAGTTTTCTTCTCTTGTCTTGAACATCTGAAGTTTTGCATTTGTTGCTGGGGTCTGATGGTTGCCAAGGTATTGTCACAGGATATCACGGTATGTTTGAACTGCGGGTGGTGGGTTAATGGTAGGTTCGTCAGTCGTTGGCCCAGCCACCGCGTTGGCTTCTTCGTTGTGCCTGATCCCTTGGTGGCTTGGGATATGTTGGAATACATTTGTATATTTAAATTCTGACATTCGCCATTTCGTTTCAAATTTCGCTACACAACTCTGTAGCCAGAACAAGCTAAAGAAAGCGGCGGCAGCAAATTTTTTTTAATCTGCCTTTCTTCCGGAAATATTTTGCTATACCTACCATACAAGTTCTAGCTTTTAAAGTGTTTCAAACCCCCAAGAATGTCAATCCTAAATCGCAAACAAAGTGAAACACCAATCTTCCAAATGGAGTATATTACAAAATGTGCTGCAGGTGAGATTTTTCTTGGTTGAGATAGTTCCTTTAATATAAATTCATATATATTGATTCCTGGCCGACGATTGAAATTAAAGTTCAATGGGCACATCAAACTACCCCAATCCCACTCTGTAACAACCTAGGAACAATGCTTACCCCCTAGATCAGCAGCTTTTTCAACAGTTTCCTCTCTGCGATATTTCAAAGCGTAATTTTTTGGGCCAGTACATGCTCAATTTACAAGCTTGGACAAAGATATAAGTGATGTTTCTTATAATACTTAGTAGATCTTTATTTTATGCATAAATCAGCTTGTATAATTCAGATTTGAATAGGTTATTTGTTTTTGAATGATTTTTGTAGCTATGTTATTTTTTATAAGCTTATTGCATATTCTGGTACATTTTATAAAGCAAGCTTATCAAGCTTCGCAACACTATTCCACAAAGAAAAACTTTTAATAGGTACATTAAGGTAAACTGTCAATCAGTTAAACTGCATCTACGGCTTGACTTTGGTGACATCTCAAATATATCCTTTTCTATCAAGCATTGCAGGGAGTTTTTGAATTTCCTGCCACGATATCCCAGCTCCTTAGATTTGGATCGCCCAAATGCCAGAGAGGTAAAGACAAGGGATAACAAGAAAACGGCCGGTTCTCGTAGCACCTTCTAAAGGAAGTCGGAAATGTTTATTTGTGAAGCATTTAATACAAAGTAAAGCGTTAGAAGTGTCCATTGTGCTTTAAGTGTCTTTTTGTGTATGTTTATGTGTTTTATTTAATTTCTTCATTTACTCCGCTTTCTGAAAACGGCGGGTTATAAATAAATTACTTACTTACTTACTATATTTAAATTCACACATTCTCTATTTCCCGTTCAAATTTAGCTAAAAAGCGAAGCTTCCAACCATTATACACAAAATAAGTTGAACTAAAAATTTGGCATGCAGCGGTATTTTTTCTGTAAAAAATTGTGCCCCATAAATCGTTTCCAGAATTTGAACATACAAAAAGAACCCGATGTACAGAAAGAATACTGATGCCTGACAAAAGCATTCAGAATTTGATCTCTTCTGTGTTTTGCTTGATAAGACTGTAAAGATTTTATTCTTACATGTAAATAGAAGCAGATGTGCCGCGGAAACTTAAAACTTTCAGGATGCACCCGATAGACCTTTACAGAATTTGATTTCTTATGTGTTAAAAGAACATGATGTACCGACGAGAATACCGATACCTAATAAAACCATACAGCATTAGAATTCTTCTGTATTTTGCCTACTCGACTGTACAAAAGTTGATTCTAAAGTCTAAAAATAACCCCTTGTACTGAAGAGACTTGAACTTCCCGGGTGCTTCCAACAAAGTTTGCAGAATTTGATTTGTTATGTACAGATCAAACCCTATGTGCCAACGAGTAGACAAATGCCCAATAAAAGCATACAAGACTTATGTCTTCTTTATTCCTTCAGTAGAAAAAACGTGCAGACGACAATACAGAGGCCCAACAAATGCATGCAGAATTCGATTTCTTCTGTGTTTTGCCCAATAGATATTTGCAGGATTTAATTTCCTGCAAATAAAAATAAGTAGTCGATGATCCCAACAAAAGCATTCAATTTTTTTTTATTCTGTATTCCTTATGTATGAAAATAACCTTATATGCTGTAGAGAATACTGACGCCAGAGAAAAAGCATGCAGATTTTGATTTATTATGTGTTCTACCCGGCAAATGTTCGCAGGATTTATTTCTTGCGTATAAAAAGCCCACTCTATAAGCGGATGAGTCAACCGACGCTCAACAAAAGCATGCAAAGTTATATTTCTTCTGTGTTTTGCCGGTGCCCAGCCTCCCCCCCCATAGTGACGTCCCTGCTAGCAGACTACCTTAAATAACCTTAAATTGTAGCTTGGAGCAAAATAAGGATTTCTAGGCTAACAATACTATCAATAGTCCAAAAAAGGAACAAATCACTTTTCAGTAATTAACAATAGCTAGCAGCTGTTATTTTCAGCAATGAATTAGGTTGGATGAAAGAGCAGAATGTTACATGTTTTCTTTGCCTGTCACAGCGTTTATTCTGCCAAGTAAATAAAAGCTTTCTGCCATGGACGCGGTGCCACTCTGTTTTCACATTCAAACATGGGATAACCATCTCGGACAGCTATCGGACCTGTATTGGACAATCTAGTTATTTGAATAGCAATTTAAGGCCTTTTTCCCCTACACAACTGTGAGCCACACACTTCTGAGTGTTTATCGCGGAAACCCGATTGTGTGCCACACAGTCAAGCCACTAGTTGAAACAGTGGAAACGCCGTTTTGTTAATTTTTTGGCGGTAATTTCAAATATCTGAAAATAAAAATAAATTCATGTAAAATCTCAATAAATACATTTTGTACAAAAAGCATCCTCAGTTTTAAGACTAGGCTATATACTTGAAAATGTACCGTAGCCCAGTCAACCACAAATCCCTGATTTTTGGGTACCCTATGCCAAACGCTGGGTATATCTAACGTTTGGCATAGCCTATGCCTAACGCTGGATACCCTATGCCAAACGTTGGATAGGTGTTGGCACCCCAACCCTGACCTACCTCACTACAGATGAGTTGTGATTGGTTGATTTCTGAGCTTCACTCAAATCATCAATATTTTATTGGGTCACAGTATCCAGCATTTGGCATAGTGTATCCAGGGTTAGGCATAGGGTATACCAAACGCTGGACATACCCAGCGTTTGGCATAGGCTTGCCCAAAATCAGGGATTTGTGGTAGACTGCCGTAGCCTAGTTAACTTTATTGTTTAGACACAATTTTGCTGCTTAATTTGAATTTCCCCGCCAGAATTGAGCCACACAATCGACAGTCACCTCACCAGTTGTTTATCGAATTGAGCCCCGAAAATATTGTTGTTCCCGGAAACACACTTGTGGGCTGCACAAAAGACAGCGAAAAACTTTTTTAGAGCCACAGTCGACCCACAAACTGTTTGTGGGAGCTCGGAAAAACACCTTTATTGTTTTATGCAGCAGTTTCTAAGGAATAAATTTATCAACCTTTGACCTGTTGACTGGAATTTTTTGTAAAAGGTTACAGCATTAGCCTACCAAAAGCTAGTTTAGCTAGCCTAGTGGCAATTGAATTTTGGATTCTTGTAACTTTTGGCTCGCCTATTTTATTTTATTTGGAAAGTGCTATGACAAATAAAATAAAGACAAAGTGTTCAATTTTTATTTCTTCATTTTATTTCAACCTTTTTATTTCTTTATTTCACCTTGGACATGACCCATGCCCACTAGCTTAGGCCAGAAAGCAGAAAAAACAAAACCCTTAGTTTTACCTGTATGGAAAGTGTCTACCTCCCTCCAAGAAACTTGGAAAAATGAAGATAAATCCTGCCTGTCAAAAACCACGTGAAGAACCGGGAAAAAGTGGATACAAAATGAGTTGGATAACTTGGATATTCTGTTTCTACGATTAGAAGAATCCCTCAGTAAGAAAAAGTAGGTAGTGAAAATCTTGCTTAGAAATAGGATAATATAGTAAAAAATATATAGAAAGGACCTAATGACTACAAGAATGTTATTAATTTTTTTAAGTTAATATTCGAGTGTTTTTCTTTCAGCTTCCTAAAATGTGGGAGGGATTCAACAGATACAAGAAATTGGGAATCTTGAACAGTTGGCGTTTGGCGAAAGATTCGAAGCTTCTGCACCATGCCGACGATTTCCATCAACAAGAGTAAGCTTTTCCAAGCTGTTGGACGCAGCTACAGTAAGTCAGCTTTTCTTCATTCCTTGTAGTTAGCATTCTTTTTAACTTAAGTTTGGACCAAGACCCTAAACTTCAATTCCTTACTGTGTCATAAGAACTGTACTCTCTTCAGCTTCTCTCTGAGCTAGGCTCAGACTCTGGCTTTGGCAAGAAAGAAGAATCGTGCAGGCAGGAATTATGCACTCCTGAATATTAGCTATATTTTGCAGATATTTTGATAGTTTCAGTTATATTTTGCTACCTAGATATTAGTTATATTTTGTTATCTGAATTTGCATTTTGTTGTTTTCTCAGTTACTTGCAGTGGTATTTGATGACTGATATCACGGTTATATTACTAAAATGACAATTGCCGAATTTGTACTTTAAGAAATAATAATATCAACTCACATCTGAAGGGCCAAACTTCTTTCCTACCAATGCTGCAATCAGTTATCATTGCAACTTGCTAGATACCACACTAACTGCAAAATTGCCTTTTGACTGAGATATCAGTTACCATGTTAACTACAAAAAATGACTTTAGACCGTGGTATCAGATACCGTACCATGGTATCTGCAAGATGCAACTATTGAACTGGATCTGAAGTTCTTCAGATTATTAGTGAGTCATCAAGCTGGATAAGAAATTTGAGAAATCCCAAACCAGTCATACACAAATCCTCAATTTTTGGGCATGGTGCCCCAACGTTTGGGCATGCCTGGACGCATGGGCATGGTGCCTATACGTTGGAGCACCATGCCCTGGAGTATGGGCATGGTACCCATGTGAAATTTGGTTAAACTGACACTGGCTACATACCTAAATAGGGCCTTCTTCCTGTCCTAGATCAAAAGATACCTGATTTCACTGTCTATCCAACCTCATTTTCCAATTTCCAAAATTTTAGAGCACTTTCAAGATACAGAGAGTTTTGTGGAGGCCACTTCTTTCCCAGTGGGTTTACCCTATCCTTTTACAGGTAGTTGCCACTCTAGGTTACTCAATCCTTTTCCATGTTGTCAAAAAGTCAAAAGTCAGAGTAAAAACAGGTAAAAAAAAAATAACTCAAAACAAATATAATAAAAGGCAAACAATCTAAAAGAAATATTTGCTCCAGTGAACAGATTGAAAATCTTGCCTCATCCATGCTACCTAGCAGCAATTTTCTGGAAAAGGATAGGATAAGCCCACTAGAAGAGAAGTGGCCTCCAAAAAACTCTATGTATCTTGGAAGTGCTCTAACATTTTGTAAATTGGAAAATGAGGTTGGATAGAAAGTAAAATCAGGTATCTTTTGATCTAGGACAGGGAGAAGGCCCTATTTAGGTATGTAAACAGTCTCAGTTTATCCAAATTTCACAGGGGTACCATGCCCATGCTCCAGAGCATGGTGCTCCAACGTGTGGGTACCATGCCCATACGTTCGGGCATGCCCAGACGTTGGGGCACCATGCCCAAAAATTGAGGATTTGTGCATGACTGTCCCAAACTACCCTGAACCGTCAGAGAAAGTGGAAATCAACTATCTCAGATCACAAAACGGGAATCCGACAATCTTGAACTGTTGAATCTTGAGCGTCACCCCATTGCAAGATTCCCAAATTGAAAATCCAAGAATGAATCCTGATTGTTTTAGAAAATAATTTTTTCATAATCTGATTTATTGGAGAAAATAGTTTCATTTTTGCTGATATTGTATCTGTTACCACAGTCTAAAGTCTTTCTGCAGTTATTGTGGTATCTGATACCACGGTCAAAAGGTGTTTTGCCGTTATTGTGGTATCTGGACAGTTACAGTGGTAACAAATATCCAGATACCACGGTCCGACCTGGGTAACTGGTCATGATATCTGAAAAAGTCTTGTCATGTTCATCAATTTTTGTCAAATTGGTAGGGAAAAAGTTTGGCACTTAGGGGTGTGACTGGATATCTGTTTTTCTTTTGGGATGACTTCGAAAAGCGCAGTTTCGGCAATTGTCATTTTTGCAGAGCAACCATATATCAGATACCAGGGTAACTGCAAAAACGACTAATTACAGATCCAGTTACCATGGTAACAGATACCAGGGTATCTGCAAAAAGGCAACTAATGTATTTTGGAGAATCTGGATTGTAAATTGTCGATCCAGATTGTCACAGATATTTTTAAATGTTCCAAGAAGAAGTAACTTTTATGTATTTTATAAAATTTGCACTTAGTTGCATCTTTGCACATAATTCGAGTGTGGTCTTGGTATCAAGGAGACCTAGAATAATCTTATTGAGGGCTTTGGTTGTAGTTTCAACCATATTCAGTAGGGCACATTTAGCCATGAACACTGTAAGAAGAATTGTTTTCAGTTTCATTTTTGTTTCAGCTGATGAAGAGTTTGATGAAGTCTGTTTCCAGTTTGGTATAGAACTTGATGACATTGTAAGTAATGGCAGATATTAGTTATATTTCGTTTGCTCAAATATTCATTGTTTATTAAAGTGGAAAATGGTTGATTTCTCTTTTGATTTTTCAGCTTGTTGCCTCAAGTTTTGCTTACCGCAGATAAGCCAGTTAATAACAATCTTATTGATAGTGACATATTTGAAAACCTGTAGGCACCATTCCTGCTGATGTTGCATCTATCTAAGAATAAAACTAATCACAAGAAAGTCGACCTTATTGCTGTTGACAGATTTGAAAACCTGTAGGCACCATTCCCTTTGCTGTTGTAAGAGTAAAACTGATCGTAAGAAAGTTTTCTTACAACTTTGACAAACTGCTAGTATCCTGAGTCTCTAAAGCGAATTAATAGGTTACAGAAGTTAGGCAGAAGACACTCTCTCATTTGTGAAATTTAAAGAGAGTTGATGACTTGGATGACCCTCAAGGTTTTGATATTTTAGGAAGTCGAGAAGTCTGCAGGTGGAGAAGATAAGGTGACCTACAAATTCGACATTCCTGCCAACCGTTATGACCTACTTTGTCTTGAAGGACTATCTCAAGCCCTTAGGGTCTTCATCCACAGGTATGACCTGATCACTAGCGTCTTTGTTTTCTTACTAATAACTTTCCTGGACCTTATTCGTGAGGCTGAGCTTGGAAGTCATTGCAGTTGTAGCCTAATATTATTTCGTTGAGCAAGGTTACTTGTCCACCCTACATCAAGCAAGTCTCTACATCCTTGAATATGTGTTGTTGTACCAATGGGGCGTCGAATATGGACAAGTTGGTATTTACAATCCCCCCCCCCCCTCATTAACAAGAAAGTACAGGTTTTGGGGCTGACAACAACGTTAGAAGTTTCATTGGATAATTAGGATGCGGGGTTTGAACAGTCAACAATTAGGATATTATCTGTCATGTTATTAAAACGTTATGCACTAAAATGTTATGGATAACGAGCATGCCAGGAAGAGGCAAATAAAAGACTGCTGGGCTTTTTGTTTGTATAACGTTTTAATGCGGAAAGTTTGAAAGCACAATAGCTATAACCTGCTAATTATTATCTGTTGAAACCGCACATAATCTTGTTATCTATTATAAAACTTCTAACAGTGAACTGTCACAAAACGTAAGTAGGCTAGTAACCGTGATCTTTTCAAAGTAGCCTTCATGTAATTTCTGTTCGTTTTATTATTTATTAAATACAATGAAAATGGTAAACTTGGACTTGTTTTTAATATCAAACAAAGTATTGATCATTCGAAACCACGATTCTACACCTGCACAATATGCCGACGTTCCTTGGCTGTGCTTCAGTCGGCTCCGGATAAGAACAAAAAAAAATGCAGCAGAACCTCTGTCTTTGCTCCCATGAACCGACTATGGATACCTCAACTTAATTGAGCTGAGGTGGAGCCACTTACTGAGCTTTCACTTGACGCCCATCTACTCTGCTCACATCTGCTGCACCTTTGAGAGGAAAAGAGCATAGCAGGCGTGTATGACGAAGTATGGCCCATGACAAAGCACTTCGAACCGCCACTGCGATCGGAGACCCGCCCGCCTCTGAATCAAACCGAAGGATCTTCATCATACTCAACACGTCATAATGACGTCACATTGGTAAACACCCAACAAAGTATACTCTCGAAGCACTTCGAGCACAACAGTCTGTTTACTCTTGACTTTTCTTCTCTGGACCTTTAGTGCGATGAGTTTTGTTGCAGTTAACGAACTGTAATATTCCGCGTATCCGCTCATTTGCATCGAAATTTACTCGACTGTGCATGGTTATGCTACCGAGATAGGGAGACGAAGGTTCTATACTGTGTCCTATTTGTTCTTGAGTCGGAGTGCCTGTCGCAGAGTCAAAAGATGGTGCGTTCTCACTTATGAGAGGGCGATACAAAGTGTTCCCTGCAGCGATACGAGAGATTAAGAGTTTCACACTCTAAGAGGTTAGAATTTAGATAGGCTACTGGCAATGGTCTTTTTGTTTTTGTTTCTGAACCGTGTTATCGGTCGGCGATGCTCATTTGATGCTCATTCTGCTTTTTTGCAGAACCCCAGCACCACGATACACTCTAGTCGATCCTGAGAATAAGCATTACGAAACAATTACGATCAGCACATCGGTATGTTTTATTCTATTACCTTTTTTTTTTTTTTCCCACCAGCAAACGTAATGTCGCCCTTTGTGGTATCCGGTATGAAAACAACACAAGGGAGCTTTGTGAATATATCTTTGTCTTTCTGTAATCATGTCTGTAGAACATGTCCGAACAGCACTGAAAACCGAATCGCTTCATACTTCGTCTTCTAGCCTGTTTTCTCGAAGTCCTCCCGAACTTTTCCATCAACCTATCGGCCATCGATAATTTTTTCCTTTATGATACATGCTTGGATTGTGAATCAAACTGTTGAAACTAATTCAGATATCCCTGGCCGATGGAAAAAAATGCATGTCCAGTGCCTTGAATCCTAGCTACATCACATCATCATATCAGTATCCTACATATGAAACTACGACCAGACGTACGCGTAATTGTAAGTATAAACCTGCCTGCGTACGAATTTAACTTGAATCATGCATATCACATTCATCTGAGCTATTTAAAAAAAAGTATTTGTGCTTAGTTTTATAACAATAAGCCCTCAATGTTTTTTTTACAATTTCTTATTTATTTTATACTGTAGTCTATGGTAGACGTACCAACCTAATAATTGCTATGAATTTATATTATGGCGGATAAATCTGTATTGAATTCCTGGCATCGCTTATCTAGCCGTTCGAGTTGGGATTGAGGAGTGAAGAAAAGCTAATTGAGTAGTCTTTCAGTCACACCCGAGTCCGTGTTTTTTCAATAGGGTGGTTATGGAACATAAAAGTAGTCCAGTAACTACTGTGTAGATTTTTGAGATTGCCGTTGAGGGTAAATAAAGGTCCTTTTTTTGTGAACTGTTGGTTGAGGATAAAACTGCTAAAGTCTCTACGTTAAGTCTTCGTGACTTGATTCGAGTTATAAGGGTCGGGAAGCTCAGAAATACGAGAACTCTGGGGAGTTCTAGCGGGGCATTTGTGAATATAAACATTGAAGAAGTATATTACGTTACTCAGTTATATTACGTTACTCAACGCGGCGCCCACAATTTTCAAACACTTTGCGTCGAACCTCAGCAGGAAACCCGGAGAGACTCGCAGCAACAAGAAAATAGTAGACTTCACGGGGAAAGCATTGGTACTTTTGAAAAACGGTATTTTAAGACCATTTTTTCTAAAAAAAAAAAATAGAATTCCCAGCAAAAGGTTTGCTTTTAGATGCAAGATTAAAAAAATCCGCCAGAGAATTCCAAATCATTTTATCGAACCACCCTGGTACGAACGGGTTTCGGCGACCCTCTGGGACGCACACCCCGGCGGACACCCCCGGTACCTAAACGGGAAGCCAAGCTAAAAGTTTGGTAACAAACTGAGTTCGAATGATTATAAAAATTCTTTTCCGTTCTTTTATAAGGGGGGGGGGGGCGGACATTTAATCATGGTCTGGCGTCCGTGGACTGTAATCCTCGCCACTATTTTCTGCGCCGCCTTTAATTTATGTGGGAAAACACAGCTAGCTTTTGAGAGCAGCAGTCATCAGTACTGATGTCATAAATGCTCTCATAAAATTTTTTTATTGGCTAGTGAATTTATTTTTGTCATATTTTCTGGTTTGAAGAATTTATTTTTTTCGCTCTGCATGTAAACATAATCTTGTCACCAAGATCGGATTCTGTTCAAGTTTTCCTGTACTTTTAAACGCTGCATAACGCGAAAACACATGTTGTGACTAATTGACACCTTAAACCCTTTGCGAAACATGAAACCAAACAACGCAATGCCGCTTCTTACGAAAAGTGATGTAAGTATGCGAGATTTTAATTTGATGAATATCCTCGATCACGATCAACACATGGGAAATCTAGTCCCCGTTGCAAACGTACGGGAAGGGTGGGGGAGGTGAAACTCCACGAGTATATCAAGAGCCTAGAAACTGTAAAGAAATGGGATTTCGTTGTCGTATCTCTAACTGTGGTCTATGTTACGCAAATTTAGTCACTGGGGAATCTGCGCCTAGTAGTATCTGAAAAGCCCGGTGTTTGAGGCAGGACTCCCCTCCTCCTTGAAAAAAACGTACGCATCTAGAAGCTAGACGACAGTCGTTCCAAGTTTCTACTTGATACCGGCCATGGTTTGCAACCTATGAACTGGTCACAGTTGCCCCTGAAACCGAGGAATGGTGAAGGTCTGTTTGTGTGTCTGTGTGTGGGGGGGGGGGGGAATAACTTTAAACTAGACCCCAATATCATCAAGTATACCAATTTTAAATTTTGATACCTGTAACGGTTCAAAAAATCTCAAATCATGGGCAATCCCGGCTCAGTTGCCCATGAACGGGGAGGGTGGGGAGGTGCAGTCTCAAGAATTTCTTCGTATCCAGAGGATACAGGGAAAGGAAAGCTCGTCATTCTAGCTCCAGCCGTGGTAAAGTTTAGATCATAGCGACGGGGAAATTTGGTCCCGATTGCCCCAAAACCGGGTGAGTGTGAGGATTTGGGATCACAAAATGTACAACTAGATTTCAGTCCCAACAGTAATATCAAGTTTCAAATTGATGCCTCTCATAGTTCACGAGTTATGAACTCCACTATCTGGGCAATCTGTCCCCAATTCCCCTGAACTATTTTGGTTTGGGGCGGGGGGGGGGGCATAAAAAGCACAAGTAGACCCCAGGGCCAACACTTGTAGCAAGTTTCAACTTGATTTCTGTTATTGTTCACAGGTTAGGATCTCCACTCAATGGGCAATCTGGCCCCATTGTCGCTGAACCTTGTGGATGTGGGGTGGGACCCCTACTAAGTACGAATAGACCCCAGCGCGAACAGTGAGCTCTGACTAGGGAGTAACGCCAAGATTTGACAAAATTGACATACACTCGAAGAGCTGCAATACCAGCACCACTAGCGATAGAGAATATCCCTACTGGAACTTATTCAGTCGTTCACCGACGCTTGCTCCGGTAGCTTCATATTCTGAACATTGCAGAAAAATTATACAGCCTTCATTGTCTCCTTGGTATGTGCAGACCGCACCTTTGCTTTACTAGAAATGTCTAAACCCGCAAGTGTGTCTCGCTTTTAACGCCGCAAGCGTAGTGGGCGGCGCTACAAGTATAGCCCGTTTGCAAAGCATGGAAAGCATAGGTCTTGACGCTACTCCCTAGTGTTAATTTGCTCTGGTGTCGTATAAGAGTAGTTTTGTTGGCTGCCTTTTCGAGAGTTTGAAGTGAAGCTTCTTCAAATGAAACGAGTCTTGATTTCTTTGTTCTAGTTGTTTTTACAACGAATAGAGGTACCGTGTGACGGAAGGGAACTTCTCGGTGTCAGTTGTGTTTTTTTTTTTTTTTTTTTTATATAGATTTAGTGTTTTGACTCGTTTTCATGTTATACTAATTTGTTTTTAATGCTTTTCATTGATTTCGATCTTTAATAGTTTCATGTATTGTAAAAAATATATGTGAAAATATCCAGGAAATTGTTGTCTTAAGAATAGACTAGTAAAGAGAATAGAGTTTCAAAGTAAAAGTGGAAAGAGGTGCCACACTTATGTCACTGAGAGGAGGAGAAGGGGAAAGAACTGAAGTGCCAGTGCCTTTTTTTGTCCTTATTTGTGTTGACTGACAGCCTTGTTTTTCTTTTTAGACTTCTCAGATTCGGCCATATTGCATTGGAGCGGTACTGAGAGACGTTACTCTTGATGATGCAGCTTATGATAGTTTCATAGATCTGCAAGAAAAACTCCATCAGAACATTTGTCGGAAGCGGACACTCGTAGCAATTGGATCACATGACCTCGACAGAATAAAGGTATGGCAATCCGGCCCGTCTTTTTCCTTCCATGAATATAACATAAGTCGCTTAAACGATATCGAACGATATTAAACGATATCCCATAAACGATATCGAACAAATGTAGACGTGTCTATCGTATAGCAGGTTTCCGCTTTAAGTGTGCGTTAAGAACCACGAGACCGCCTCCCACTGCTTGGTTAGGTTTTAAATTATTTGATTATAGATACCTGTGAATATTTACATAAGGTAACTCAGTGATGGCTGGTTCCCCCTTTTGGAAAGTTCACCAATTCCAGTGGGTAAGAAAAGGTTGAAATGGTGCAAAGAATTTGCACCATCAAATATGAGCACACTCAATTGTTGGGCACACCTGTACCCCAATTTAGGGAGTTGGTAACCCCTCGGGATCTCCCGCCAATTCGCGACCGAAAGCCGGCCTAATGTCCCCCGATTGGTATTGCCTGAGAGTCCACTCATGGACCACATAGCGAAGAAAATGGACTAACAAATTATGTGATGGTACAGTTTCTTTCGACTGCTCTTTCCAAGGGAAATCTCGTGCTGTGCTAGCGTAATTTAGCATGCTAATGAAGGAGGGCCATACCTTGGTCTTTTCTTAAAGTTGGTCTATTACTCCTCTCTGCATTTCGTGATACTAACTAACCTTAAATGCTCCTTCACTCGAAACTGACTGCGAAGCATACGCCAAACAATGGGTCAAAACGGTAAAGTCAGCTATAATCTTCTTCAGCGATGTTTCGGCCCTTTTTAACAGGGGTTGTCGTCAGGCTATTTCTGACAGAAACGAACCCGCTATGCAGCTTTTCTTTTGATCTATTGGTTTTGTATCTTTTAATTTTAAAGATTATCAATCTTTTCCTTCCAAAAAAATATCATAAACACTGACCAGCGGCACATACGTTCACTTCCTTCAAGTTGCTAGTAGCAACTGTTCAACCACTTGCTGGCCCCTGGAATAGAATTGGCGACGCCGGGATTTTTAAATTCCGGAATCATCAGAAAATAATTAGCAATCTCATGATCTAAAATTTATGGATAATTCACCTGGCTGAACTGGCATTCATTTCCTTCAAGATACTATTTGCAAATGTCTAACCACTTGCTTGCCCCTTGAATACAATTCCGGGATTGTTAAAGGTTAACAGAATAGGGCTAAGATACGACAGTCTGATTACCCATCACATTTTTAGTTAATTAGGCTAGAAGAACCGACAAAAACGCATTAGTTCGTTACTTTGTTATCCACGATTCTTGAATTTTATCTGACGTAATTTCTCTTCCGTAACTGTTATACCTCGATACGGACGTAGCTCTATGTTTGAAATGTTTAGCAACTACAGCGGTAGCCAACTGGCGTAATAACAAGTCATGGCGGATATACATTCTTCAAGCCAGGAACATGAAAGTAACATGGGAAGTGAAAGTGACCAGGAAGAACTTGGCATTCGCCATGAAGGAAGAACATGACCAGTTGAAAACTCGAACTTGCTAATCAACTTGGTGGAATGCTAGCCAAATTCTCTGTTGACTGTGTCCTTCCACAAATGAAACCTATTCGGGGTAGCACGGAACAGAGGGCTATCTTCGGATGTGATTCTGCAATCTGGAATCGAACATTTCAAAATATTCGCTTTGGTAGCCATTGAAACACACGCTTTTGTAGACATCCAAATTTTTCGCGACTCACCGTAAAGTTATTTGTCTTGCAACCAGCGGTGATTCCAAACGTCACTACTAGACTACGCAACGTAGAAAACAAAAATCCCTTATATGAGTCAAAATAATTCTGTGTATTCAAATCGAACGTATAAAAATAAGTTGACTTTTCAGATAAACTTTAAATCCCGGAGCCGTCAGTGAATAATTAGCAATGTCATGATCTGAGAGTTATGGATATTTCACCGGCTGAAATTCAGTTTAGTGTACATAGTGTCAGGAGAAGTTTGTAGAGGCGAAAGCCTCTGTGCTGCAGCTATATTATTACTATTGTTATTATATAATAAACACATCGCTACGAATATTTTGAATGTCTTCTCATTTTCATCTCCGTGCTCGGAACGTGTTGCTGTAAAGGAGAAGAATGTTTCTTGTCTGAAATCTTGGCTGGTATCAATAGTGACTGCCAAGAGATATTTTTATCAAGCAGAAACTAAATTTTGAACTAGGATTTTGATACGGACATAAGAAGCTTTTCTTCTTCCGGAAACGGACAATAAAAGGGCACGCATTTTACCATTCTCTCAGTTTTCTTCTTATATACACTAGTTCTGCTTCTTTCTTTAACTTTGCCGCAAATCCGATTCCCAGGGAACATTCCACCTCTGTTTTTTTTCAGGTTAGCTTAGTATTAATAGCAGTTTTCGTCCTCGTCCTCGAATACAATTGGCGAGGTCGAGATTCTTAAATTCCTTCCATATGCCTATAAGGAATTCAGTCTAACTTAGTAGTAATAGCAATTTTCGTCCTCAGGGACCCTACACATATGACGCCTTACCACCCCAGGATATCAAGTTTGCCCCTTTGAACAAGACAGAAGAAATCAGTGCTGTTGACCTAATGGAACTGTATAGCGTAAGTATTTATATTCCTTACCATGCACGGAGCCTAGTCGCTCAGAACTAATTTATTTTTAGTCCATTGTCATGTCAAGCTAGCACTAAAAGGAAATAAACAAACAAATCTGCTAAAAGCTAACGGTGGGCTTGCTGCGTTCAAAGCTCATCATAACAGACTGTTGCTTGCGTAATTAATTTTTAAACAAAATGTAGGAAGTATTCACAAAAATAGCTTACATAGTTACATGCGAAGTTGCCAGTACATAGGACTACAATTGCTTTACAGGATCTTAGTTCAGTTAAAAGACATTAAATGCGTCAGAAAATAAAATAATATTAACACAAATATTCTTTGAGCCCAAGCTGAATTTGAAACATTTATTCAAACAATGTTTACAACGGATACGTCAGCTACGATTCTTCGTCGGCGATATTTCGGCCCTTCTTTGCAAGGGTCTGTAATCCTCTAGTTCAGCTTCGGGGAAGGAAACAAACCTGTAATAAATAACTGAAGCTTCTACCGACCATAAATATCTTATTAAAGTAAATTATCTTCAAATACCACTATAATGAAAAAACTAGTCCCGAGATTTAATTTTGACACGAACCCTGTTTTTGCTGCACGATTGGGGCGATGACAGGAAAGGTTTTTTCTGCATTTTGGTCAGCTTCGGTTTTTTTTATTAATAAGGGGCTGAAAACTTAAATATTATTTTTATTAATAACCTCGTTCTACGTTTCTGTTATGGAGTACTCGCCTGTATCTATTACTTTGAATAATTACTGCACGGAAAAACTAGTGCTGAGATTTAATTTTTTAAACTCCCGAAAAGATAAAGTCCCAAATCAGTACCAAAGAGGCATTTATTCAATACCTTGTGATTGCGGAAAGCGTTACGTAGGAAGGACAGAGAGAACTTTTGGAAAACGACCTGCAGAGCATGAGCAAGAAATTGGCCACGCCCTCTCCAACGGACACCGTCATAACTATAGTTTCAACTCTGCACTTGCAGAACATATTTTCGAAAACCCATCCCATTCAGTATACTTTGAAAAAGCCCAAATTCTTGCAACGTGCACCAGACTCCATCAAACCATTCGAGAAGCCGTTGAGATAAAGAAAAACCGAGCAGGCATTAACTGAGATACAGGCGAGTACTCCCTACCGGAAACGTGGAACGGGGTTATTAAGGGAAGAAAATTCAAGCCTCAGTCTCTTATTAACAACAAAACCGAAGTCGGTCAAAATGCAGAAAAAAATGTTTCCTGCCGTCGTCCCAATCGTGCAGCAAAAACAGCAGCCGTGTCAAAAATTAAATCTCAGCACTAGTTTTTCCGTGCAGTAATTATTCAAAGTAATAGATACAGGCGAGTGCTCCATAATAGAAACGTAGAACGAGGTTATTAATAAAATAATATTTAAGTTTTCAGCCCCTTATTAATAAAAACCGAAGTTGACCAAAATGCAGAAAAAAACCTTTCCTGTCATCGCCCCAATTGTGCAGCAAAAACAGGGTCGTGTCAAAATTAAATCTCAGGACTAGTTTTTTCATTTTAGTGGTATTTGAAGATAATTTACTTTAATAAGATATTTATAGTCGGTAGAAGCTTCAGTTATTTATTACAGGTTTGTTTCCTTCCCCGAAGTTGAACCAGAGGATTAACAGCCTGACGAGGACCCTTGCCAGGAAGAGCCGAAATATCGCTGACGAAGAATCGTAGCTGACGTATCCGTTGTAAACATTGTTTGAATAATATTAACACAGATACTGTTTGTTCGTGTTAAAATGTTATGATGTCAATTGGGTCGAGTATTGATTAACTCATGCACTTTCGCTAGCAGCATTTTGGAAACTTCTCCATATTTCTGATAAAAGAGCGAATAGGTGCACGTTTACAAATACCGCAGGCTGCGTATTCTTGATTCGAGTGGTCGTGTTAAGCGTAAATATTGGTTTAAAGAACCAAACACGGCTCAGTTTATTTAAAATCCGACAGAAGAAGCTGAAGCTAAAGATGAAGAAATAGAAGATAAATAGAAAAAAGTAAAGTCGCAGTTTTGTTTCTAGTTTTTGCGATTAACAAGACATTTTATGGACTACCCGTAGCTCGTACGTTTTTTGAGTGAGTAAGTGTTCCATCGGAAATGTTGTGATATCTACATCAGAAAGTCTAACTGGGATAATCAGATCACACCCAATCCAATTTTCGCATTCGGATGCGAATTTCCTCCTTCGCTCTGAAATTTCGAGTGATGACACGCAGGTTTCCCCAAAGTGACGGCAGTTTCGTATGCGAAATCTCGTTGAGTATATAGTTGCCGGTTGTATCGTTGTAATTCCTTACGGAACTTAATTCCTACTGACCAACCAAACCACGTTCGTCCTGCAGTTTGAAGTTTTCACGCGTAATATCGAGCTATACTGCCATAGAGCTATAATTATGACATAAGCGGAAAAAGCGGCAAAAAGGTGAAAAATTGTCGACACAAAAATAGTGCTGCTGTAAAAGTAGCAGGAAAAAGGATTTGGCATATAGAACACTGTAAAAAGAAATCTTGCAGTATTTGCTACTGGGATTAATCTTGTCTGTACTGAGATAATCTTATCGATTTCGTTTTAATCTTATCTCCGTAAGAATAATCCCAGTAGCGAATACTGCATCTAACTTTAACCCTTACTCGGAGATACTTTTTACAGTGAAAGCGGATCGTACTCGAAATATCGGTTTGAAAAAGTGGTCAAGAAAGAAAACATTGGGTTTTGCTTAAACTTTAAATATTTGTTGTTTTTCAGAAAGATCAGCATTTGAAGCAATACGTTCCGATTATTCGAGACAGTCCAGTTTACCCCTTGATCAGGGATAGCAGTGGTATCATTCTTTCGATGCCGCCAGTTATTAACGGTAACCATACCCGCATTTCGACCAAGACGAAGAATATTCTTATCGAGCTGACGGCTACGGATCTCACGAAGGTTAGTTCCTTTCCTCTTCCATTATTCAGGTGATAGGAACCTATGAGCGTGTTCCACCCTACGTACCGTAGTTACTACGCTTGACGTCACGAATTCCGGCTTTTTGCCGTCAAGGCTGGAACGATTTTGCTATTTTCCAGCAGAATATCATGCCACGGGCGAATCCGACTAATCACGTTACAAAGATGCGTCCCTAGCATGGTAAACAAATAGTTACTATTCGTTACTATTTCGAGGTGATTTCAAAGAAGGTTGGAACGGTCAGCGTAGTAACTTTTCGTGAGGTTGGAATGGAAATCACTTCTTAATTTGTGCCCCTAATTGTTCCTTCCATTCTCATTTCAAGATTTCCAACTATGTCATTTTGAGCCACCCGTTCTGGACTACGATTTTTTTTTGTACTTGCCGTGTTTGTCTTCTCTTGGATGGTTGACCACATTCCTGCTTATTGCTTTGGAGGAGCTCATTGGTCGACTGCACAAGTTTTCACGTGTTTCTCGTCAGAAACTAGGGACCGAGTGATCCTGGATTGACCTTAGTTGCGTTTCGCAGATACTATGGTGTCTGATACCACAGTCTAAAGTCGTTTTTGCAGTTACCGTGGTATCTGACAAGGTACCGTGGTATTCAGATCCACTATAAGTGCGAAACGACTGTAAACCGTGGTACCAGAGACCACGGTAACTGCAAAATCGACTAATTGCAGATCCAGTTACCATGGTAACAGATACCATGGTATCTTCAAAAATACAAAATTAAGCGTAGATTTTGGGTTTTAGAGAAGAACTGAAAACTGATGCCAACACTGAGTCTCAACAACAAGCGTCTTGACTAGTCCGCCTACTTCCGATTTTCCTTCCACAATTGTTTTCATGCTTACTTTTGTGGGGTTGTCTGTGGGGAGTCTTTCCTCATTTAAGCCCCACCTCTCACGTCGCTTGTCGGTTCTGTGGGAGGTAAGGACTATGAGCTACAAACTAATTGAGACAGCGTTGTTTGGCAATGATTACGCTGTAAAATAAAATCATGCTGTATTTTTTTTTTTTTTTTTCAATCAGTATTCAATATTTGCTACTGGATTAATTTTGTCCCTGCTGAGATGATCATTTCTCTAATTCCAGTAGCAAATACTGCAGTTAACTTGCATACTTACTCGGGGAAACTTGTTACAGTGTAGCCAAGATTGCGCCTCTTATGTAGTGTGTTTTCACGATGAAGAGACAATGCGAGAGGCGATGCTGAAACTTGGTGTGAGGATTCTTTGGGTCAAGGGTAAGGTCAAGTTCGTAGATGGGCTCTGTAGCCCTACATTTGGGGGTGGGGAGGGGGTTCCAGTTAAGGGGCAACAGTATATTTTTAAACAGCTAATGTGAAGACGTGCTGAACACGATGGTGAAAACCATTTTCTCGCCGGACAAGTAGTTCGTCGGGAATCCGGCAAAAACCGGAAAGTTGGTCAAAATTAAAAGTTTAATTTGAAGTTGATTAGATGACAGATTTAGGGCTAAGAAAAGACGCCGAGTCTGTATATGACAATCATTGAAGTTGATTAGACGTTCTTTATATTCTTCTAATTCGTTTCTGAAGTGTTCCTTTTTTTTGCTGGACAAGTACTTCGCTCGGAATTCGGCCGAAACTGGAAATTTGACAGAAGTAAACTATCTGAACTTGGTTTTCTCAGATGATTAGCGTTGCGAAAACTGGATCTGGGAAAGACAAGACCCAGTTGTCTGGATCAAATATTATATTTTTGGGATCCCAACGAAACCTTAGGTCTTGTTTCTTCCCGGGGACTTTGAACTGGAATGCAGTAACCGTTTTGAGAAATTGGAACGATAGGCTTTTCAGTGAACCTTTAAAGGTCCTGTCATTATAATTCGCGTTCATATTTTGATGAATTGTATTCTAAACCGTCAATTGTATATATAAATCATAGGTTACAATTGTAAATATATCTCTTGGTTGATCTTTTTAACTGTAGCACTATTTCCTGTTTGTAAAAGATATTTATGGATAAATAAACCGAATTGTAATTGTAATTGTAATGCAACCTACTTCCAGAATCACTCCATATATTTCTAAACCCGGAGACCCCAATTTCGTACGGTACATTGAATGAATGAATGAATGAATTTTATTTCCCGCTAATTAAAGGCAAAAGCACAAAAGCGGAGTATAGGAAAAGAGAGAAAGCAAAATCACAAAAAATTTCACAACATCAAAAGAAAGAAAAAAACACTTCAACACAGGCACTCAGACATTTAACTCGTAACAACTCGACTGTTTACACCCATATTTACAAACAAAAGCACAACTAGTAACGTATAGCCTCAGTGAGACTATTGTCAGACCTTAAACTTTGTCGGAACTTTTCAATTCTGTCTTTAACAGCACAGAAAGGCTCTGGGACATTATACTTCTTGCTCACATAAGTGTTCCGTGTCCACGGAGGTAAACCTAGCAGAAACTTGCAAAAACGGTAAAAGCAAGAACGAATTTTACGCTTATTTAGATCTGATAGCAGGCGCCAAAATGGAGAAAGAGCGAGTATGTGCGGCATGACCAGACTTGCGAATAGCCGAGCTCGAATATGCCGATTGTAACATGCTTTAGATGATAAGATCATGCCATATGCCTTACGAGTTTTGCTCGCAAAATCCTCTACTAATAGAGAACGAGTTGTTCTGATACTATCACCAATAGGGAGGCCTAGGTATACTAGACTAGAAGAAGGCTGGATGGTCTGATCACCAAGCTTTACAGGAGGAGCAGGATCACCACTTTTGCGGTTGAAAATAACAACCTCTGTTTTTGCCTCATTAAATGAAAGGCCGATCTTATTGTACGACTCGCTTAGGGACAGGAAGTTTGACTCTGTTGCACTAATAGAACGGCTCAGATTCAAAATGTCGTCAGCGTAGTTTAACAACGAAATATCTAATCCTAAATACACAAAACTGGGCTTTGTCACATTCTGAGCTTCACTAACGCTATTATTGTAGAGAGGAGGCGAAGATAGAGCTCCTTGACGTATTCCCATTCTAACGGGAATTACTACTGATGAAATTTTCACACCATTTGGCAGAAGGATCTTCACTTTGACTTTAAGCTTACTGTACAGATCACGAAAAGGAATCAAAATAGACCGGTCAAGACCGCGGTTAGACGCACTTGGAAGCAGCTGGCCGTGTATACCGGAATCGAAAGCTCGTGTTACGTCGAGCGCTGAAATGATAACGTACTCACCGGTTCGGTCACATTCTAGAAGTACATTACAAATAAGGTGGTGTGCGTGCTCTCTGCTACTTCCCTTTTTGAAGCCAAATTGGTTATCGCGAGTATAACATACACGGGTAATTTCACCAAGAACAAGTAATTCAAAAATTTTACAGAGCACAGGCGCAACAGTAATTGGACGATGTGAGCTACACTGTGAGGGATCTTTGCCCTTTTTCAGAACCGGTGTTACAAGGCCTACAGAAAATGAATCAGGTACTAAACCACTCGCAAATATCATTTGATAAAGCAATGTAAGATATTCAAAAAGCATAAAACTACCGTTAGTCAAATGCAGACCACATATTTTGTCGTCGCCCTTAGAAGTTTTCTTTTTGACCTTGCGAATTGCCTCACAAACACTGGAATACGAAACAGAAAATCCGGGGCTAGAAAGATCGCTGCATCCGAGTTTTTCATCCAACTCTTTTTCAAACTGTACTTCAAGCTGTGGGTCAGGTGCACAGAACTCGGCAGAGAAATAATCATTCCATTCAGTCTCGGAGGGACCAAGCTGCGTGGAGCTACACGATTTATTTTTTTTACTACGAAGAAACTTCCACACTTCGTTAGGGTTACTTGCGACACGAGCACTATTCTCATCTATGATGTTTATACGATGCTTAGATAAACACTTGGCGAACTTTCTCTTTGTATGCAAACGGGTTTGATTCACTACTCCATCTCTTGGTTTTCCATTCTCACACCATAACTTAAACCAGAAATGGGAAGATTTACGTGCTTCAACAAGCTCAGGATTTTCTTTCCACTTTGGAATCTCAGTACCAATTCGCACTCTCCGCCTTGGTACAGCGGCAGATTCAGCGACAAGCAAGGCGTGTACAATTTCGGTGCAGAACATGTTAAGACACAGCTGTTTTTCACGCTCGTCAAGGTTTGAGCCAGCCTGGAGAAGGTGGTAAGGCACCTTAATCCTCGACAGAATGTCGTCAGACACAGCTTGATACACAGGTAAGACAATCTTCTCCCATTCAGTTATCCAGACCCATCTTTCGCATTTTTGAGGAGACGCGGGGCGCGTGATCTCGAAAGAGTTCGAGACAGGTAGATGATCAGAAATGTTTGTAGAAGTGTCAACATGTGAGTGAAGCGAAGTTGCTTTCAGTTTTGACTTAACTATAAAATCGAGACTAGATGTAGAGCCACTGTTGTGCACGTAAGTGAAGTCCAAGTCATTATTTATAACTTCGAGTTCAGCACAGGCATTTAAAAGAATCTCAGTCCTGGGGTTGTTTGCATTTCTGAGGTCACAGTTAAAGTCCCCAGCGACCACTATTTCGAGCCCTTGTTGACGGGTTGCAGTCACGGCACTGGCAAGCTTACTGCAGGCAATGCTAAACTTTCTTTCTGAGTTTCGGTCGCGGTAATCAGTTGGTAGATATACCGAGAAGACTACAACGTCACAGAGTTTTACTGAGACAAAGAACTCTGACGTCAGGTGCAATGCAGGCGAAAGTTCTGCACGAGCCAAGACAGCAGTACCACCAGAGGGCCTGCCCCTTCCGCTTGAAAGAGCAGGAACTCCAAAAACCTTAATCCAGCCATCAAGAATTAACAGGTCTAGTCCATCGCTGGACAAGAAGTGCTCTTGTATGCACAGAACGTCACATGAGCTCATAAGTTGCACAAGAACAGGTCTTTTATCTATCACTGAGCCATTAATATTCAAGGTGGTTATTCTTAGAGAACGGTTCATTTCATTACCTTCTGGGCTTCAGGACACTTGTACGCATAGCAGGGGTGATCGCTTTTTCCGCAGAGAGCACACTTCATGGCTAGTTGACAGGGGTTTTCTCGCGAATTTCTATGCGGCCCTGCACAATGAGAACACTTCTCAGTCTGTGCACAACTGCTTGCAGTGTGACCATATGCCTGGCATTTGAAGCACTGCGGGGGAAGGAACTTATATTCATGGACGGTAAGGCGCTCGTACCCTATCACTGGCGGATTGTCTACGGCATATTGAAGGTCCTGTCTCGTCTCGAACTTCAGGCGGAAAGACCTAGTTTCGCGAATCTGAGTCACTTCCACGCAATTCTTTAAGAGACTCTGAATGTTCTGACCGGTCGTTTCAGAAGGCGTGCGGCGCACGATACCGAAGAATGCAGGAGTCGTCACTTTCGCATCGGCAGCTCGGTTCGACTTGTTGACTGCATCAGCAAGCGAATTGGCAGCATCTTTATTCGACATTACGACTCGCCATTCATCCTTTCGTGGCTTGAGAGTGACAATGCTGGAGCTACTATTCCCGGCAACATTGTCAAGAAAGTCTTTTCGGGCACACGGGTTGTCAAGATCTTTGGGGGGGTTTTTGACAACGACGGAGTAAAGAGTCTTTGATTTTTGAAGAGCGGACGGTCCTGGCTGGGGAAAGGCGATTGCCTTGGAACTATTCTGTTCTGCAAAGTTTTTGAATTCCATGTAGAATTCATTCAGCTTGCGTGTAAGTGTTGCAGTAGTTTCACCCGGTACTATTGGCACTTGATCTGGTTCAAATATTACGTAACGTGGTAACGTTATCTTTTTCTCGTCACACATGTCAAACGCGCGTACTATATCATGAACATTGTCGCCCAGTTTTTGCCGCTCAGTTGGTCGCGTCGATGCGGCATCAGCCCATAACACTTTCTTCGCATCGACAATTTCTTCGGGTTTGAAAAATTCACAGGCAATTCTCGTTATCGAGTCCACCGGGCAACCCGTTTTTCTCGCACGTGACACGAAATTCAGCAAAGCGTTCAAAACGAGTTTCTCGCTAGCCATTCCGCAGTGAAATGATCCGAAGGAGAAAAGTCCGTGGGCGGAGCCAAAATCAACGTCACCAGAAAACAGTCCAAGGGTGACATTCTAACCCCTCTAACAAAACCACGCCAATTTTCTCGCTTTCCGTGTTTTGCTACCTTCGATGTGTATCACGCTGTCGACGGTTGTATGCGAGAAGTTTTTCCATCAGAAAACCGGTTATGTAAATTAATTGTTGCCCTGCTTTCGCTACAAGTCAACGGGTCTCGGAAATGGCTTAAAACAGCCAAAACCGTGGGTTATTTGTTGAAAGCACAGCATAGCTATAAAGTATTTAAATATTTTAAAATACTGAAAGTTGAAGAGTTAATTACCCACGGCTTCCCAATGAAATTTTTTGAAGAATTACTTATATATGGAGTTATAAGTTTTAATAGCACACAGTAGTAACTGTTACCACTATATGATACTATTAGCAAGACTGGATGCTAGTATAGCAAGACAGGATGCTACTGGATACTGCTGCTGAAAGTTGGTCCACCCTGAGGCACATTAAATGATAGTAATCTGGACTATTACATGTATACATGCAACTTTTTAATGCAACTATATACAGGCTACAAGTTTTTCATCGGGTTTGGCTGTCAAGCCTTTACCCAGGCCCATTGACGTGTAGCACAAACTTTGAAAAATTCAGATAACCGGTTTTACGCATAACTAGCTTGATACGCGAATACTCGTCGGGAGCATACTGTGCATGGAAAATAGTGAATCGTTGCAAGTGCAAAGGTAGTGAAAAGCAGTATACAGGCTTAGAATGTAAAATATGACATTGGGGTCTCCGGGTTTAAAAATGAGTGAATGCAATTAGGGAAATAGGTTACATTGGCGTTAAAGATCGATGGTTCTTTAAAAAAAAAAATTATTCCAGGCCCATGTTGTTCTCGACACGCTAGTCACTGCTTTTAGCTGCTATTGCAAGAAGCCTTTTACCGTTGAGAAAGTTAAGATAGTTGAGTCAGACGGAAAGGTCTCCTACTCTCCGAAGCTGGAGTATAGAAGGGAACTCGTGAATGCTGATAAGATCAACAAATTCATCGGAATCAGGTTGGTGATTCCTTCATCTTGTCAATCGGTCAGTCGATTTAAGTCAAATATAGCTGAGTTTAAGTGCGTTAGTGAAGGTTAACTTCCGACATAGAGGTTGATATTGGAAAGTAACATTAAGATTGCAGTTTAAAAGAGCCTATCTTTTAGATAAAAGAAAAAAAGTATAATTATAATCTAGTTATTAGTAAGAATTAAGGAGGAATGATTAGATGATAACATGTGGATTTGTAATTTGAAATCTATAAAATAGTTTAATAATTGAAATAAAGATTATAGTTTTGAAGTATAAATTTGTTGTATTTTTCTGCTATGGAAAGAGTAGGTGACGTTAAAAGAACTTAAGAAAATATTAACGTCACTGAGTGGAGGAGGAGTCCTAGCCCAGAATTTCGAAAACAAGATTATTTTACAGAAAAGATGCTACGCGGGATTAAACAAAAAAAATAAAAAATCCGACGAAGGCGAGGTAGGCTATGAAGAATACTTACCCTTGCTGCTTGTTATTCCCATATCAACCAAGATGGAGGTATTTTAACTGTTATAACCCATGAGCCATGCATATCATCCTGATTCCCAAAGGTGGTTATATTATGGTAATCGTCGCGCAGAAAGTAAGAGGTGGATATGGCCAAGAACAAATAATCAAATAGAACCTTCATCTTTGGTTTCGTGCAGCGATTATATGGATACTCGGACAAAACTCGGCGGAGCTAGAGGTACTTGCTGAGCTTTGACTTCATATCCGTCTACTTTCCTCTTCGCCGCTTCGCATACCAGAGAAAAGACTGTAGCCGGACTGTGGGACCCGCTCTGCGGCGCGTCACACGTGACGTCAAAATATTAGACAACCAATAGACTGTTAAGGACGACTCAGAGCTGTTTGTAGAGGTAACGAATTATGATGTTCCGCGTAGCTCCTACCCTCGATCATAAGCATTGGGCAGGGAACGGAGAATATATTCGACTCCGCATGGTCGTGTTACAGAGAGAGGGAGACGGAGGCTCTTGTGGTTATTTGTTCCTGACATGACTTAATACCAACCTCTGGATGCAGATATTACTTAATACCAATTCAGTCGTGAATTGGCTCTCGTGCGAAGCGGACGGGTGAAATATCTTGTCGATTCATTACGAAGATTACGTCACAGCGTTCTATCCACGGTCAATGCAGGGCACCCAGCATTAACAGATAAGAGCATGCCGATTTCGATTATTTGATTCTAGGTATTTTTTTTCCATTTTAAGTTTTAGAGTATAGGGTGTTTCGTAAGTTAGTGTAGGTTAAGCATAAGAAAAAAAATAAAAAAAAAATTGTAGGATAGAGTAGTGTAGTTTTAAAGAAAGGTTGGGAGAAAATGAGCGCGGTAAACGGTGAGTTCAAATACGCGAGGAAGAACACGGCTTTTCTGATGGTAAGCCAAGAGCTAAAAAAATATGGAAGGGTAGTTCACTGCAAGAGGGATTTCTTCCAAGGAGATGGCTTTATAGAGACTGCAAAAACTCGAATCTCCGCAAGCATGCACCTTACGAAAGGGATCCCATCTTTCTTAGAGATCGATGGCATGCGCGTTCGCGTATGGTATGATGGCCAGATCAAGACATGCGGACGATGCAATGAACAGGGCCATATCGCAAAGGACTGCAACCAATCGCCATTCTTCAAAAAAGGTAAGCGAACAGAAAGGTTCACGGAAAGAAAAGAACCGGCAAATACACAAAACGCGGAAGATTTTCCATGTTTGGAGGATGCAATAAGCAGCAAGAGGTACGAAGAACCTATCATTCAACGGGAGATCGAAAAACTAAAAAATCAGCTCCGGGAAGAAGAAAAGAGGAAAAACAGGAACTCTAGGGAAACGAATGATCGGGAAAGGGAGCAGAAAAGATTGGGCCGACGGAACCTATCTTTTAGCTCCCAGGATGGCTGCTATGAGATGGACCACCAGGAGATGGAAAGCACCACAAATGAAGGAGTCGTCACAAGAGGCATGAAAAGAATTTTTGAAAGGAAGAGCAAACAGACTGAGGACACTACAGTACAAGAAGGTCAGTCTGTTGGAGAACGGATCATCACAAACATGGAGAAAATGGTGGACGGTATTTCCCATCTCTTCCAAAAAAGCCCAGAAGGAACGCAAAAAACAGTATTTGAAGAACCAGATGATCTGGACTCAACGAACTCATCGCAGCACTCTATCTTGGCAAAGAAGACAAAAACGTCCACCCCCCCCCCCCCCCCCCCCTCTGGGTAGCAAAAACGTGGAATTTCGAAGCGAAAGCGATGAAGAAAGCACTGAGACCAGACAAGAAGGAGAACGTTCTGAAACAAAAAAGTAATGACGATCAACTTAAACGGCCTTAAACAAAAAGCCAGACAGAAAGCTTTTAAGACGTTTTTAATAAATGAACAAATTGATGTTGCTTTCGCGCAAGAAACGGACACAGACCATCTAGAGAATCTACGGCCAGATTTTCTGTTTCCAACCAATACGGAAATTGGAGGAGGAAGCGTTGCAATAATATACAGAAAAGGTATTAATGTAAAGAACGTAAGGACAGACGGGAAAGGCCGGATAATAGAGTGTCAAATTGATAATATTCAGTTCGTTAATGTTTACGCACCTTCTCGGTCCAGAAAGAGAATATTATTTCGAGGGAGAGCTGGCTCCTTTCTTAATCCATAAGGCACAGCTTATTCTGATGGGAGACTTTAACTGCGTCATAAATAAAAAAGACGCTGATTTAACGCGTGACATATCTTCCAAGGCATTACAAAGACTAGTAAAGGGTCTTGATCTACACGACGTATGGGAGGAAAGAAAGGGAACGAAAGATTACACAAGGGTAAACTGGAAAGGGAAGGGGCGAGGCTCCCGACTTGACAGAATGTATGCAGCAAAAGAACCGATGTCCATGGTGACCGAAATTTAACACCTATACACACCACTATCTGATCACTTCGCAGTGGTTCTTAGTTTTAAAGAAGGCGAACAAATAGAAAGAAGAATTACAAAAAAGACTATATGGAAAATGAATACAAATGTCCTAAAGAATGAAGAAATGCGTAAAGTTATATCAGGCCTTGTGGAAGAGATGAAATTATTACCAAATGAAGATATAGTATCGTTCTGGGAAATAACAGCGAAAAGGAAAATAACGGAAAATGCAAAAACGATATCGAAAGATCTATATGGGATGGAGAAAAAACACTTGGAGCACCTTCACAAGGTGCTTTACGCACTGAAACACGAGATAAACAACGGCAAGGAAGTAAATGAAGAGTTTTTTTAAGTACAGAATGAGATCAAGCAAATAAATGAAAAAATAGCAAGTGGAATCAAGGTAAGAAAGAAACTTGACCAGTTAATTCAAAACGAACAGTTAACAACGACGATTATTTGTAAAGAAAAGAAGAAAATGAAAGCAGCCAGTATATCTAGGGTCAGAACAAAATCAGGAAGGTACGTTACAGGGAAAGAAGAGATACTGCAGGAAGCCCGATCATTTTTTCAAGAGGTTTTACAGAAAGAACAGGAGGAAACGACGGAAGACGTAGAAAAGCTCGAAGATTTTCTATCGAATATTTGCATTAATAAAGTCACTAACGAGCAAAACAGAACGCTATGTAGAAACATCCAACCTGAAGAAGTATTGAATGCTATAAATCAGACCCACAATGGGAAGTCGCCAGGACTCGACGGAATCCCTTACGAGCTATTTAAAGACCCACTTTTCAAGCCAGCTTTTGCAGTAGTCCTGAGTTCACTATTTAACGCGGTGCTCTGCCAGAAAGGTGAGATGAACACGACAGGAGTTATAAAACTCATTCCCAGAAAAGGGGACCTAGAAAATTTAAATAACTGGAGGCCTGTAACGCTAACGCAATGCGACTACAGGCTTCTCTCTAAAGTGCTATCGAACCGACTAAAGGAAGTATTGCCAACAATCCTTAGCAAAAACCAGAGAGGAGGAGTCGATAAAAGAAAAACATCGGACATCCTTAACTGCATACGTGACCTACTTCTATATCTACAAAAAAAGAAAGGGAAAAAGAACCTTCGAATGAGATTATCAGTATTTGACATACAAAAAGCGTTTGACAGAATCAGGAGAGTCCATCGTCATGGAATTCTACGGTTTTGACCACAAATTTACAGAGTGGATAAAGATATTATACACCAACCCAACTCTAGTCATAACAATTTCGGGAGTAATCTCGGAAACATTCACAGCAGCTACAGGTCTACGGCAAGGGTGCCCTTTAAGCTTATTACTTTTCGAGCTATATTTTGACCCTCTCCTAAGATATCTAGAAAAAGAACTCAGATGAATTAAAATGATAGACGAAACTTTGAAGGTCAAAGGTTTCGTTGATGACTTAAGCACTTTCACCGTTGACGATAGTGACCATCAAAATGCAATTCTAGGCGCTGCGAAATACTGCGAAACCTTTAAGCTAAAACTGAACGGTGACAAATGTGAAGTTCTGCTTTTGACAGAGGAAGAAAAAGAACACAGCATCAAAGCACCGAGCTTACACGGGCTAGGAATATCACAAGAAATTAGGATACTTGGTGTCTGGTTTTCGAAAACATGGCAGAAGACGGAAGCGCAAAACTGGCAGAAAGTTACGACCAATCTAATTGCTTCAGTACAGTATGGGCAAAACCGGAAACTGACGATTTTCCAAAAAGCTCAGTACATTAACCAATACTGTCTTCCGCTCGTATGGTATTTTTCCAATATATCCCAAATGACAAAAACAACAAGGAAGAAAATAGAAAAGATCTTATATGGTTTTCTATGGCAAGGTAAGTACCCACCAAAACTTACGATGAGCGACTCGTACCTATGCAAAGAAGAAGGCGGTTTGCAAGTCACCCACCTTCAATCCAAAGCTGAAGAGATGTTTGTAAGAGCGCTAGCCGAAGGAATCATGGGCAGAGAAAGGTCAGTGCTAATGTCATGGAAGCTGGATCCAAGAAAATGTCCTCAGCAACTCAAGAAAGGTTTTGCAAAGATAAAAGAAATTGAAGAAAAAGGCTTAATAAATTTCCAAACAAAAATAATAGCAAAGGAAGAACTGAAAATATATTATAAAGAAAGCATGGATGTACCCCAGATAAAAATCGTGACTGATGGCCAAACAACAATAGAAGAGCTTGCGATAACAGCACGGCTACTACACTCGTCTATGTTAAAGCCAAGAGTGAAAGAGCACATGCTCTATCAAATTCATAATATTCTTCCCACTGAAGAAAGGAAACACAGAATCTCGCCTACATCAACACAAGGGAGGTGCACATTTTGCGGTGAAATTGAAACAATAAGACATTTCGTGATAGAGTGCAAGGCGAAGGAGAAAACAGTGGGAGAATTAGAAACTCTTTTAAGAAAGATAAACAGATATAGCCAAGAATGGAAGATTGATAAACAGATTTTCTACAAGGATATTGTTAAAGGTAAGATAACACCTGAGAACAGGACGACAGCTTTTTTAATAGGAACATTTTGTTATTACAGTTGGAAAGGAAGAGGTAAAGAGGATAGTCTAGAAAAAATTATGATGAAATTATGAAAAATTATGGGAAACATATTTTTTAGTATAATGTAATATGGAAAAATGGAAATGAAAACGGAAATGTGATGGTAAGAGATGAAGTTTGAAATTATTTAGTTTCTTTTTTTGTTTTGTTTTGTATGGAAATATGTATAGTTTAGAGGCAAACGACGTAGATTGGTGGTAAAGAAGTAAGCAATTATTTGTGTGTTTGTAGTTTTGAGAGGAATTACTGGAAAGTTTTTGGTTTATAAAAAATTTAATTTTTACGAAATGCCCAACAACGCAAGGCCCAGTGATTGTGTTGAATTGTTATGTTTTTGTTTTGATATATATATATTGTGTGTACCCAATTATATGTAAATTACGTCATGAATTGTAAATTGTGTATTTAATGGTTGATTATTTTAAAGTGATATTGTTATTTAGTTTTAAGGACGGGAAGAGCCCCTTGCAGTCGTGGATATTTCGTGTTTTTTTGTTTGTTTGTAATTTTCCAGTAAATTAGTTTTTATGTGTTTGAAAAATGAGTTTAAAAAAAGATTTATAAATAAATAGGGTTGTGATAAAGTAAACTAGTCAAGTTTGTTTCCAAAAATGCATTTTGCGTTTTATAGTATAATTTAAATAATGTGTGGAGTTGGAAATGTTTTATAGTTGTTTATAGTTGGAAAGATGTATTTTTCCCTTTATGTCGTTTTTTCCCCTTATATTCCCCGTATTGTAAAATCTTTCTGGTTTTATTTTTTTATTTTTCGTAATTTACAATAGTTTGGTTGGGAGTAAAATTTCAATTTATGGTTGAGGTTTGTAGGACAGACAAAAATAAAAATAAGATGTCTTAGGGGGGAAGAATAGTAAATACAATACGGGCTTATTTTCAAAAGTTAAGTGACGTAAATAGTTAAAAATGGGTAAAAATAGACTAAATTAACGTCACTGAGGGAAGGAGGAGTAGCCACAAAAAGTACGAAAGAAGATTTTTTTTCTTTTTTTTTACGTAATATAAAAATAAAGTAAATTATGGCTACGGGTATTAAAATTAAAAACAAAAAAAAAAAAAATACCAATCTCTAGAGGTATATATGACTTTATATCGACCTCTCTGGGAGTTTATGTTGAGTCAAATTGAGTCAAATCCACCGCTAACTCTCTGTGTGAAGATTATAGGCATATACCTGACTCTGGGACATAGGATGGTATGGGTTACGTACCTGTTTGAGAAAATTAGTATAAAAGTATTTCAAAATTAACCAGAAGGATTTGCAACTTCCGGTGTCCCTTTTAGACCGACAAATGGACGACGGAGGAACGGTTCATCTGGGATAAAAACCTTTCACCTTTCCTCACAAATTTTTAGAATTCCATCGATTGCTTAGTTTTGGAATGTCAAATAAACCAGTACGGATACTTTACTACAGTTTACCAAGGTTACTTAAAATTCTTAGCTCATGCCCGAACTTCCTAAATCGGTATCCTATTAGCTTAATTGAGTAGGAGCATATCTTGAAACTCGTTTGCTTGCTGACGAGAAAGAAATTTGCGGGGGAGATCCAGCCTCCTTGAAGTTTGAACGGGTTTGTGCGAGGTTAGAACGAAGCCGGTCAACCTAAAGGCAAATATTCAGATTGATATTAGGTTCGATGCTTTAGGTATTTGGATTTTCCTTCCGAATATGCTGTGTAAAATTGTACCTCTACCAAATTACAACAACATCTTTTGGGGATGGTTTCGTTTTTCATTCATTCATTCTATCCAGTAGCCTACCCTGACATCTGCGAACCCAACCTCGTCGTGAACGTTTTTAACTATGTATTAAAGGACACCTGAATGAAGAGTACCAAGTATCATTCCTATCTGTATGACTTCCGTCAACATTGCGTGCAGAAAACCCAATCCAAATACGAAATAGTGTTTCCAAGCTATGATTTTTGCACCATTTTGCATCTGCCCTTATTTCAGTACCGAACAATTTAGAAATGAACAAATGTCTTCAATCAACCCTTATTCTTGAATATTTTTTAACCAGTTGAGCCAAAACGTATATCTAGAAGAAATTCCAATACGATCCGGCCAGCGCTGTACAAGATTTGAATGAATTGCGCTTTTTGTCTTGGAGTCTGCATGTGCAAACCTGCAGAAACGAACATCCCTATTTTGAAAATGTCAGGGTCAGGAGAAGAATGCTCTCCTTGGCCATGTCTGTAAATGCATTCTCCATGGTGTTCTCAAGTATGGTTTCATTGTTCAGGTGTCCTTTAAAAGCGCTCAAACTTCGGATTAGTTTAGAGTAGCCTATATTGTTTGTGCAACCGTTTATTTTTGTTTTGTGTTACATGTCTTCTCCTTTTCGGCTGAATACAGATCGGTATTATTGTATTATAGTGAGTCCGCGGAATCCCTGGCAAAGCTCATCAGTGCCATGGGCTTGGAATCCAAAGTTTTGAATGAATCCGGGGATATGAGTGTTGAAATCCCTCCAACACGCCATGATATTATTCACCCGGTTGATATCTACGAAGATGCAGCGATTGGCTACGGATACGACAATATCACGAAGACCCTGCCGAAGTCACTGACGATTGCCTCCCAGGTAGTCCTATCTTATTTTAGGTACAGGCAAGGCTGAATTAGTCAGTTAGTTAGTTGTGTTTATTCAAAAAGAAAAAGACGACAGTAGGCTATATAGCTTATTTCTGAAGTCCCGCAATAAAGCAACCGCCTGCTAATGGGCAGGCCTAAACTCATCTTCTTGATCAGTATTTATGAGTAAAATCCTATACACTAGAAAAAGAGGGAAGGAAAAAAGATAAGAAGGAAAAAAGAGCATGAAAAACCACTAGCGGCTATACATGTAGCGCAGACTTAAAGGACCCCTTGCACTATTTACTCTTCAAATTACAGTATTTTTAACTATTTGAATACTTTAAAACTAGGCTGTGCTTTCAACAAATAAACCCACGGTCTTGGCTAAGCCTTTTCGGAGACCCGTTGACTTGTAGCGAAAACAGGGAAACAATTTACATAACCGATTTTTCTGATGGAAAAACTTCTTGCAGACAACCGTCGACAGCGTGATACACATCGAAGGTAGCAAAAATCGGCAAGTGAGAAAATCAGCGTGGTTTTTTTAGAGGGGTTAGAATGTACCGTACGAAATTGGGGTCTCCGGGTTTAGAAATATATGGAGTGATTACGGAAGTAGGTCGCGTTAGTATTATAGGTAAGAAAGGTCTTTTAAGGGGACGTACCGAGACACGTAGACGTACGTAGCGTAGGCCGTAGACTTACTTATGGTTTTTTGTTTTGTTTTTGGGATCCCAAAACGTAAGTGGAGGGATACCTATGACATCGTAAAAGTTGTCCGTCTGTCCGTCCGTCCGTCTGTCCGTCTGTTAGCACGATAACTCTCGAAGGGAATGAGATATTTTGATGAAACTTGGTGCGAGGACTCTTTGGGTCAAGGGTAAGGTCAAGTTCGTAGATGCAAGCTCTGTAGCCCTACATTTAGGAGTGGGGGAGGGGGTTTGAAGTTGATTAAATGTTCGGTTTAGGGGTAAGCAGACATGCTGAACACTTGTGTGAAAAGCATTTTCTACCCTGACAACTAATTCGCCCGGAATCCGGGCAAAACCGGAAAATTTGTTAAAATAATAAGTTTTATTTGAAGTTGATTAGATGACAGATTTAGGGGTAAGAAGAGACGCTGAGTCTGTATATGACAATCATTTTTAAACCGGACATATAATTCGTCCAGAATCCGGTTGTAACCGTTATTTTTTTAGAAGTTAAAGTTTTATTTGAAATTGATTAGATGTTTTTGATAAGGAGATACCGTACGCTGAATTCTATTCTGAATTTTCTTCTTTTGCTGGACCAATAGTTCGCTCGGAATTCGGCCGAAATCGGAAATTTGACAGAAGTAAAGCACGAAGTTTCGGTTAGTAGCCTATCGTCAAAACAGATATGGCTTGTAGAGGTAGATCTGAAATTGATTTTCTCTAATGATTAGCCTGGCGAAGACTGGATCTGGCGAAGACAAGACCCAGTTGTCTGAATCAAATATTTGATTTTTGGGATCCCATCGAAACCTTGTCTTGTTGTAAACTGTTCTTCCGAGCTCAAAATTTACTTCTCGCTCAAAGCGCTGACTCGCGAAAAATATTGCGTTTTGTGACATACAACACAGATCGTACTAAAAGCAATCCGTAACATTGTGTTTGACGCTGCGTCGGATGCGTCATATTATTTCAACTCGTCTTACTGAATGCATGCGATTTGGGTACAACAAAAAAGATTGTGTGTGTGTTTCAAGACTAAAGAAGTATTTTTGTCTGTAAGTAACGTTCTTATATTGAAAAAATAATTAGTGATTATATAATCATAATGAACTGACAGCAGAAATTAGATGGTGATTTTGGAATAGTGGTTGAAATTTCAGTTTATTCTTTTCAGTTTCCAGTAAACAAGTTGACAGATCAGCTAAGGCATTCCTTGGCGCAGGCTGGTTTTACGGAAGCTCTGACATTTTCTTTGGTAAGTTGAGCTTCGGCTAATAGGCCAGGCCCTTCAAGACGTATCCAATAACTTCCTTTTTCGATTGAGTGTCTGTGCGCACAAGCAGTGGGAGTTTGAGAACTTGTATGATCGCCTGGCTATTCACTAAGAGCTTGTTTTGTATATCTGTATTTTTTTCTGTTTTCGATCGCTTGGAAGTAGAAGTAGCCTATAACTCGGCAGAATTATAACTTGCTTTACACTTGCACCGGGGCTAACTTTAGTCTAAAGTTGAGATTGGGCAACCCCTCGGAGAGAAGAAGGCAGAAATAGTTGGCTGTTAGGTGATATCAGCTTTGTTATGTTTCCTTTTCATTTCACTGTTCCTTAAGCAAGAAACAAAACCCAGGGCTGTGAAACACTTAGAGATTCAGATAAGCACACCTCTACATTTTGTTATTTTGCCCAGTATCGCTTTACAGAACCGATCTAACGGTAAGGGGCAACGGTAAGGGGCACTTTTGACCGTAGCCACGAAAACAGTATCGTCTTACAGAAGGATATTAGGCTCACAGTTTATGGCCTTGGATTATAATAAGTTCAACTGAACACAGAAACGATCCTTTGATTGTTACAC
Organism: Branchinecta lynchi; assembly: GCA_023053575.1. Taxonomy (NCBI): domain Eukaryota; kingdom Metazoa; phylum Arthropoda; class Branchiopoda; order Anostraca; family Branchinectidae; genus Branchinecta; species Branchinecta lynchi. The sequence continues at coordinate 5,377,221 of JAKZAP010000006.1, read as the reverse complement.
ACTTGTAAACCTTTTTGAAAAATATATTTTGTATCATATGTCAAATCATATCATATCATACAACTCTGCAGAAGTGTAACTTGCTTTACACTTGCACTTGCACCGCACTTACGTTACTGTAAGTAAAGTCCGTAGTGACGAAAACAGTATCGTCTTACAGAAGGATATCAGGCTCACAGCCCATGGCCTTGGATTATCAATCAATCAAACAAGTTTAATCTAAATGGCTATGAGCTAGAGTGGAATATATACACAGACACGAAACAAATTAACTAATACACTTACAAGATTTTACCAGAAATAAATGATGGGATGAAACTACGTAAGACTTGGGGAGAAGAATTAGCAGGATATGGAGAAAACTCATTATAATAAGTTCAAGAAGTCGGATTATAATAAGTTCAACTGAACATAGAAACAAAAATCGTTTGATTGTTACACACTTGTAAACCTTTTAAGAAATATATTTTGTAGTGTGCGCATGAAGATGTGACGGAAAAACTCAGACATCCCCTGGACTCGGCTCCTACTATTCATATTTCTAACCCGAAGACCATCGAATTCCAAGTTGGAAGAACAACTTTACTGCCGGGTCTCTTAAAGACGGTCGCCGCTAACCGGAAGATGCCACTTCCTCTTCAGCTGTTCGAAATTTCGGACGTTATCCTGAGAGACCCTAAGAAAGGTTTGTACGGAATTTAGTTCAGTTGTGATTATTCATGGGGGGACGTTACACTACATCCACGTCCTGATGTGGTTTCGAGGGTGGTTGATAAGGCTAGGTCTTGAATAAGGTTCGCTGGGACCTTGTGCATAGCGTCGAATCTGAAGACATAAGGGCCTGACCTTGTTTTCCACACTCAGAACCAATGAACAAACGAGGGGTAGGGATGTCCTAGGTAGCCTAGGGCTCAGACGCACTCGTCTCTTTCTCTCTGAAATAATAATTTATACTTCTCAGTATAGTATTTACAAAAGTCTCCTTTGTCAACAAGATGGTAAGTTAAGATGGCTACCGGAGGTGATGATCCTAATAACTTGGTATGTGGTTACACCATTGTTGGGAATAATAACGAAACTGGAGGGGGCCCTCTTGAGCCACAACACGTCCGCAAACAAAAACTTGTAAAGGAATGCTTATGAAGAAATATTTAAAAGCATGAGAATAGATGGAAGTCAGGAAGCCTTCAGCATTTAGCCTCCATCAGAATCCCCCCCCCCCCCCGAGCAGATACAGCCGCACTTCTAGGCTCGACAAGACCATCAGCAGATGGAACATACGGATACGTTTCCATTTCTTGTTATTGGAAGAGTAAGGAATACTGCTGAAGCTTCCCTATAAAAAAAAATCATGGCCAACTGTGCCCTACCAGCACATGACATCCTCCACTCGTCCATGGCTGGAGATTGAAATATAATTTTTGTTTATGTGTTAATCTTTTTTTTCTTCATATTATCGCTTTTCAAAATGGTCGGTTACAAATAAATTACTTACGCCATTTTCAGATGTTGGCGCAAGAAACGAGAGAAGGCTTTGTGCAATCAACTATAACAAGACACCTGGCTTCGAAGTCATCCACGGACTTCTGGATCGCGTCATGACACTGCTGGAAGTAAAGTTTGCCACACTCGGATCCTCCGATGGGTATTACCTGGAACCGTCTGAAGGTATGTCAGATTCTTCGTCAGTATACCTTAGGGTGCGAAATGATGATGTTGAGGAAGAAGAAAGGCCCGTATTAATGACCTACCTACTCTAGACCTGGCACGATTCACGTATTTAATTAAAAAAAATTACCTACGATCCATTATGGGGCGGAGCTCTGGGGTTGCGAGGCTGCTAAGCAACTTGAATCGATTCAGCTACAACACTACAAGAGATTAATTGGTTTACTTCCAATAACCCATACACAAGTAATGAAAGGAGAATTAGGTTTACTGTCTCTTAGAACGCGTAGGCTAGTGCAAGTAGTTAGGTTTTGGTTAAAAATAGTAAGTCTCCAAGAAGATAGGCTGCTGAAAGTTGCATACTTAGAGGCACTGGGGTCAAAAAAGAAGCGTTCTTGGCCTTGGCAATTGAAAAAGCTGTTGGACGAAGCTGGACTGTCGTATGCTTGGAACGATGGACATGGTGATGCCGAAGATTTGAAAATTTGAGAAAAATTTACTTCACTACTTCAGGACCAAGAAACTCAGTTATGGAATGAGGCTACTCGGAAGTCGGAGTCGCTCACTAAATATCAGAAGTTTAAGAATTTATTCGGATTAGAATTTTGTTTTAAACTAGGCCTACCCGCAGAAATATTAAAGATGTGGTTCCAACTCCGGGCGAACTGTCTACCATTACGAAATAGGAAAAAGGGGTACAACAAAAAGAGTAGCCGAGTCCAGAATCAAATCACAGCACCAGCTTTAACTCCATCCAACTTTTAGAGAAGAAGTTCACAAAAGCAGATATTTAAGGAAGAATCTTTAATTATTTTCCACAAGTTTATTTTGCAGCTTGAGCGGCTTGAGCCTGAAGAGGACCCTTGCCAGGAAGGGCCGAAATATAGCTCGAAAAAAATGTAGCTGACTACGTTTGCCCCGTCAAATATGATTTGCAGTCAGTTTGGGCTGAAAGAACATCTAACACTACTACCACTAATAATAGAAAACGTCCCTACTGAAACTCAGTCAGCCGTGCACCAGTACTGGCTCCAATAATGTAAAATCCTAAAGACAGCAAAAATAAGATACCAAACTCTCTTGTTTGTTCGATGTGTGCAGACCGCATCTTAGCCTTACTAAAAATTTATAAGCCGGCAAGTTTGCCTCGCTTGGAGGTGCTACAACTGTGGCCCGGTTGTGAAGCAAGGGAGGTATTGCAGTTACAATTCGGTTTATTTATCCATAGATATCTTTTACAGACAAAAAATAGTGCTGGAGATGTTATTACAAATAAAAAGATCAACCAAGGGATATATTTGCAATGGTAACCTATGATTTATATATACAATTCACGATTTAAAATACAATTCATCAGAATACGAACGTGAATTACAATGACAAGTACAAAAATGATTCGTCATAAGTGTCACTACCATTATACAACTCACGGTTTAAAGTACATTTCATGAAAATACGGACGCGAATTAAATGACAAGTACACAAATAATTCATCATAAGTGTCACTACTATTCTAGAATTTAAACAAATGTGATTGAGATAAAAAGATGCAATGGTCAAACTATTTATGTCACAACAAAAATAAAGAAACGGACTGAAAAGAAATAGACGACAACAACTTTTAAAGAGCGTTAAAATGTTCGGTAAAATATGGCACGAAAGAATAAAGGAATCGTTCCGATTAATGGGCATGAGACGGGGACTTCAGTAGTTTTTTCCCCGTTTGAAGTAAATTTAGCCTAGTGTTTCGCCGGCCGATGTTGCTACTCTCTAGTATTATTTTGCTCTGGTCTTTCACGAATGTCTAGCTTCGAATCACCATTAAAGTAGTAAAACTTCGTTATTACATAAAATTAAAATGCGACGACATATATCTTTCGCTGGAATCTGCGGGGGTTGGAACAAGTCGTGCTTTACCAAGGGTAGCTATTTTCTATCCCAGTATTAAGTAGGGTCAGATACGGAATCTCGAAATGGGGTAAAAGGGTCCAATGTTGGTTAGAAGTCGGACATTTGTACCAAAATTCATCCTCAGCTGGTGTCCTCTGTCCGTGAGGGTTGGCAACTGAAGCCTGGCCAGAATATCCTCGTAACAAGTTAAGTGGATTGGCTCCGGGCGCTGTAGGGGGAGTTGGAGGGGGGGGACATTCCGGTGATAGCTAGTTAAGGTACTTCCAGATGTGCTACGACGATGAAGCGCTTAGCTAGAATATTAGAGATTCGATAAGATTGGCTTAGAAATCGCCACTTCCCAAAACCGACTATTCCTTAAAGTACCAATCTTGACGACAAAGTAAGAAAAATACTTTTAAGCAAAATATACATTTTCATGATCACTATGAGCCCATTATCATTTTTGCCTCAAGGGTTTTGCTTAAAAATGAAGTTCTAGCTCCCTTAAAGTGCGCATCTTAACCGCAAAGTCGAAAAGTAGTTTCGATCAAACGACACATATCAGTCCATGATCATTTGTGCCACAAAGGTTTTGCTTAAAAATCTATTTCTAGCACCCTTAGAGTGCGCATCTTACCCGAAAAGTGAAAAAAAACCTTTGACCAAACGGTATATATTAATGATCCCCAAGGGCCTGTTATCGTTTTTGCCTCAATGGTTTTGCTTACAGACGAAGTTCTAGCGCCTTTAAGGTGCGCATCATTACAGTCAAGTCCTAACATAAAATACTTTTTACGAAACGACAGCCTACATTCTCGTGATTTTCAAGTCCATGATTATTCTTATCTCAAGGGTTCTGCTTACAGATGTTCAGAACCAACCCACAAAAAGGCAAATTCTACATTTCATCCTCTGAAACAGCCTGCAAGTGCCAAATGAGCTTCTAGTTCTTGTTTTCTATCCATAGATCCCTCGTGGAATTAAAAGCCTCTGAAATCCCTGTGTTTCGCGATTATTTTGTTTTGTACCTACGACTTTTTAGCGTTTTTTCCGACTAGTCGAGTCCGCCTACAACTCTTCCACACATAAGGACATGTGAAGCTTCAGGGTGTTGATTTCCATTTTGGAGGACATGTTAGGCCATCAGGTCTATCTTCTTTTTTGAACTTATTTTGCTCCTTTTAACCACGGAGCCTTCGTTTTTCAAATGTTTTGCGTCCAGCCGCCGTGCCGGAGAATGCGTTTTCGGCATTTTTCGGCTCTTCGGCAATGCTTGCTATGCATAACATTTCATTCCTAACGTTTCAAACCACAACAGATTATACCCCAAGTGTTGTATGTTGAAACTGTGCATCCTTGAGTTGTCTGTTATGAAACTTCTTACAGTGTAGTTACTATTTTGAGAAGGTTGGAACGGTCAGCGTTGTAACTTTTCACGAGGTTGGAATGATACTAGTAATTTATAGTTACTCTTGCTATAAGGGTACAACGCGCTCTCTGTTTAACAATTCAACTATCTATTCTGTAATACCTTCGAACTTCTCTTTCCAAGGAGATGGCGTAAACAGTGACAAGATCATTTCGGTGAATAGATTGTCCAAGGATTCTTGCAAGCATTTATTTATTTATTTATTATTTCATTTAGCGTTAAGCTTTTAGCTTGTCGCCGTTATTTACACAAGTACAAACAGATTACATATACTTCACACACATAAACTGATAAACTACAAAGTGAACAAATTTTCAAACTACAAAAGCAACTGAGTAAAATGGGGTGTCGACTATACCACGCTTAAACGTTTGAATACTGCTTGAATCAACAACTTCCGCTGGCAAACTGTTCCACGGTTCGGTTACCCTATTGACGAATGAACATTGGCCAATTTTCTTATGTGGTTTCGGAGGGTACAGTTTGTAAGGGTGTTGGCGGGTTGTGCGGTAGTGACTGAATTTGAAAAATGAATTGGGGTCAACATCATCTGCTCCTTTAATTATCCGAAACGCGTTAATTATGTCACTACGGCGCCTTCGAAACTTTAATGATGGGAGCTGAAGTCGAGTAAGCCGCTGTGAATATGAAAGGTGTTGAAGGTATGGGATCAACCTGGTCGCCCTTCTCTGAACTTTTTCTACTCGGTTTTCATCAGTGACATTTAAAGGAAACCAGACTGAAGTGTTGTATTCAACGATAGGGCGCACCAGGGATTTGTATAATAACATAAAATTCCGGAGATTGAACTTACTAAAACTTCTTTTTAAAGTCAGCAGACGATAATTTGCATTTTTCACAATTTCCGAAACATGCTTTTCAAACTTTAGTTGAGTATCAAAACGAACACCGAGGTCACGCACCGTTTCTTCTGAAGGGACCCTTAAACCAGACAAAATATAACTATAATCAGGGTGTGATTTACGACCGTAATGAAGTACAACACATTTAGACGGGTTTATGAACATAGAGTTGGATTCGCACCACTGGGTTAGAGAATCTAGATCTTCTTGCAAAAGCTGCGCATCACTATGATCTTGCACTGGTAAATACAGTTTTACGTCGTCAGCGAACATTTGAATGGAGGAATGTTTGATAGAAGAGGGCAGATCATTTATGAACAAACAAAATAAAATTGGTCCCAGACAACTTCCCTGGGGTACACCACTTAATACATCAACTGGAGAAGAAACCTGATCACCGACCATAACTTGTTGGGTTCTCCCACGCAAATAATCAGTAATAAATGCAAGCGTCTTCTGGCCTATGTTATAACCGGCACATTTTTGAAGGAGGTCCGGTATTGAAACCTTATCAAATGCTTTTGAGAAATCAATGTAAATACAATCAAAAAGTACACCCAAATCCGCAAAACGCTGAAAATCCGTAATGACTTCAAGAAGTTGACTGTTGCAAGACCTTCTTTTCCTAAAACCATGTTGAGCAGGGTTCCAAAGATTGTTAGCATCAAAATATTTCTGGATTCTTGCAACAATCAACTTTTCCATCACTCGGCAAAATATGGATGTGATCGAGATTGGCCGATAATTTGAAAAATCTGACCTGGACCCGCGTTTGTGAAGAGGCTTTACCAATGCCTTCTTCCATCCCGAGGGACACGAACCGGATGCTAATGATACATTAAATATGTATGTAACGGGCTCTGAAATTTCTGCAGCGATTTGCTTGATCATTGTATTTGGGAATCCGTCAATGTCGGGCGCTTTGGATAAATCAAGATTTTTCAGAATGTCATATACTTATATATATATACTCATTACTCTGTTTCGGAAAGACCATCTCCTGTTGTCAGAAACTCGCATTGACGTCATGTCCACGCACATTTTTTTTTGAAGCTGAGTGCCTCAGCAGGAACCTTATCGCAGTTTCCGACAGACCTTTGCTGCATAGGAACCGGCATGCTTTTGGAGTTAAATTATGGTCTTCGAGTCGTGTGGATAATTAAAGCTGCGAATGGCAGAGAAATACCTCCTGAAGCGTCGTAAATATATGATCACTTATAGACTTGGAACTTCGGTTGAAGAAAGTATTGGCGACTGCCGTGACAGGCTGTACATGTCGTCCCTTGAATCTGTGAATTAAAATACTAAAAGGAAGAGAAACTTCTAAAATTTGTTTTGGTGTAATAGTTATGACTTTTCACTCCATAAAGTTGAGCTTTCCGTGTGACAACTTTATTTCAAGCCAATTCTAGGATCCTTGAAGTTCAACTGAAAAGGGCTGACAATCTAGTTACCCATCACTTATCCACTAAAGAGGCATGAAGACCCATGAAAATGCGTTACTTCGTTGCTCCGCTACTCCCGAATAATCAGTTTTCAGGTAGTGGAATTTCCCTGTCGGATTTACGGTACCTCCATGCGCTTGTGCCTGTGTTGTATGTTTGACAAAAACATACGAAAGTAACTGTTCACGCAGTGAGTTACCTCCGTAAGCTGACCACTGGCAACAGAACAAGAGCTACGAGCTCATATGGCACTTGTACGAGTAGGCTGTACAAGAAAGTAGATGAGAACCTCACAAAATACACCCGCCATCCAAAAATGCGGTTCGGAAATAGAAATAGGATATTTAGTTTCACTCATTTCTGAGCAGTTCCGGCATCGTCTCGATTGTCTGTAGCAAATGCACATGACTGTTCAATTTTTCATCCCAATAAATCCATTTGTTTGATCCCTAGACGTGCTACACGATTTCCGGTACTCACTCTATCTCCACCTACCGTGGCCGAATCTGGTTGGGAATAAAAAAAATCGATCACCTTCGTTTATACAATCTTCGTTTATAGCATCTTCGTTTATACCATCTATCAAGTTTCACTCGAATCTGAGCATTTTTGGAAAGTTCCGGTACCCCCCCCCCCCCCCTCCCACCAACGTTGTCGGAGCCGGTTCGGGCCCAATCTCTGAATTCCCTGTTCTTGTCCATCAAGTTTGACTGAAATTGGAGCATAGCCTATCTGCAAGTTTCCAGTACCCCCCCTACCTTGGCCGAATTCGGCCCGGACGCCAAATAACAAATCTAGGCCGCATAAACTCGGCACTGTCGAATTGCATCTCATTCGGTCCATCCGTTTGGTTTTTGTGCATGTCAAAAGTCCCCCCACCCCCAATTCCCCTAATCGTGGTCGCATATGGTCGAACGCATGTTTTACATGTCGAGGCCATCGATTCGTATCACCCATGAAGTTTCACTCGAATCAGACCACTCGTTCGCAATTTATAGAAGTCAATTTCCATATTTCTCTTCTCTTGCTCCCCAAAAAATGCTCGGATCTAGGAACGGAAGTTTCCGGGGGTATGTTGTGTAAGGTTCTTAAGTCAAGATAATTCGGGTCGCTAATATGCCTGCAAAGTTTCGTTGTCGTTTTACATCTGGAACTATTCTAACTCACGACTACCGGAATTCCAGGAAACCCCCTCCAACTCCCCCCACAGAGCCCCGAAACCATCTGGCTCCGTCAATTTCATCTAGGCCTAATGCTTGTTCCATCCATTAAGTTTGATCCCAATCCCTCTGCTTTTAGAGTTTCTTGAGTTTTCCACCCCCCCCCCCATCCCCACAGGTATCGGACCCGACCCGGACGTGACACTGAACGTCCGAGGCGATAGCTCACCAGACAAGTTTCATTCAAATCCGATCACCCGTTCAAAAGTTATGCACGCCACTACATTCCGGACTCCCGATCCACCCACTCCCCCCACGATGGTCGGGTCGGGGAAACGGCTGTTCTCAAGTCAATCTGTTCGGATCCCTGACATACCAGCCAAGTTTCATCGCCCTAGGACATCAGGAAGTATGCCGAACTCGCGGGATCGCTAGAAATCCGGACTCCCCCCCGCCCAACTCCCCCACAGTGCCCTGATCCGGTCCGGTTATGTCAATGACGTGTCTAGGACCTGTGCTTGTTTTTCCCACCAAGTTTCATCCCGATCCCTCCAATTTAAGCGTTTCTCAAAATTTCCGGTTCCCTCCTCCAACTCCCCCCCAGTGTCATCGGATCCGGCCTGGATTTAAAGTGAGATGTCTGAGACACGAGGTTATCCTAAATATCAATTTTCATCAAGATCCGATCACCCGTTCGCAAGCTAAAAATACCTCAAATTTTGGCTTCACCCTCCCTCCACTCCCCCCCCCCCCCCCAGATGGTCGAATCGGGGAATTGACGATTTCCTATTTAATTTGGTCGGGTCCCAGACATACCTGTAAATTTCCATCGTCCCAGCACATCAGGAAGCACGGAACTCTCGGGATCACTACAAATTTGGACTTCTCCCCCCCCCCAACTCCCCCAAAGTGAGCGAATCCGTTCCGGTTATATCAGTCACGTATCTAGGACTTTTGCTTGTACTTTCCACCAAGTTTCATCCGGATCCCTCCACTCTAAGTGTTTTCCAAGATTTCCGGTTTCCCCCTCCAACTCCCCCCAGTGTCACCGGATCCGGTCTGGATTTTAAATGGAGGGTCTGAGACACGAAGGCCTTCCATATATCAAGTTTCATTAAGATCCGATCACCCGTTCGTAAGCTAAAAATATCTCATTTTTCCTATTTTTTCCGGATTCCCCCTCCCTCCACTCCCCTCCAGATGGTCGGATCGAGGAAGCGACAATTTCTAATTTAATCTGGTCCAGTTTCTGATATGCCTGCCAAGTTTCATCGTCCTAGCTTATCTGGAAGTGCCCGAACTAGCAAAACCGGGACCGACTGACGGACAGAAATTACAATCGCTATATGGCACTTGAGTAAGCTCAAGTGCCATAAAAAACGAATTTGTGTTGAATCCCTTCGCAGAATCAGTGTATTCAGTTAAAGGTAAACAAAATAAGTTGGCTTTTCAGTTAACCTTAAGGGATTACTTAAGGTACAGCCTGTCAGGTGTCATTATGTGCTTTTCTCAAGTTATAAAAAACGGGTCCTTTCGATTCCCTTTGAGTCTACCGGTTAGGGAGTACTTTCGTGTTGAACAAGTAGGAACTTAACTAGAGATAGATTTAAATTACTTGCTTGAGACTCGGAGATTTTTTTTTTTCAGATGCTACATTCTTCCCTGGAAGATACGCGAAGATCATGGTACACGGTCGTGAGGTGGGCCGAATCGGAGTACTCCATCCAGAAGTAATAACTGCTTTTGACCTCAATATGCCCGCTTCTGCTCTAGAGATGAACATTGAGCATTTTTTGTGAGACTTTAATTTCAAACATTAAACATGGGAGCTGTAAGTGGTTGATTGGTTTTCGCTGCATATTTTTATGAATGTATGTCACGGAAACATAAGTGGGTATCACCCAATTCACCCACAAGTGGAAACTCGCGAACTTGTGTGTTTTGTCGGTAATTTCGAATGCCTTAAATCCTGATATAATCGTAGTCTACATGACACCAGGCCTTTAACTTTGCGTGTTGGAAGAACTACCAGTCCCTCATAAAGTAGATCATTTTATTGTTTGGACTTTCAAGTTCCCCTAAATTTGCATTTTCCAGCAGAATCTGAGCCGCTATATAGAGTTGTGTCAAATTTGGGCCACAAAACCTTGTGGTCTGGGAAACTTGTGGCAAGACAAACGATCGGGAAAACGCTCTGTTTTAGCCACAACCTTTTTGTGGGATCGTGAAAAAAGCCTTATAACGAGGATTCCTATTCTGTGGGACTTCCTCCTTAAAGGACCCGTCGTACCTAAAATACCAAGTTAACCTACTTCCTTAACTGCATTCGTTAACTTTTTAAGTCGGAGACCCAAATTTCATATTACACTCTGAACCGGTAACGACAGCTCACTATACCAATGTTTGTACTTGCCAAGATTCACTAATTTCAAACCAGTTTTCTGATTTTACAAACTTTTTTGCTAGAACTCAATCGGTCTGGGAAAAGTCTTAAAATAGTCGAAGTCCTGGATACAGTCTTCAAATAGTTTTGAATATTTGAACACAAACAGCAAAGGCTTCCAAAAACAATTTTGCGTACCTGCTCTATTTTCAGTGAAAACCGAACCTTCTGTTTGCCTTTTTTATCAAAAGATTTTCATGCTCAGTCCATATCAGAAACTCGATCTGTCCCAAATGTGCGTCGTGTAGAAGCGTTGCAAATAGCCCACGGAGATGGTGATCGGTTACATCCTGCACAACCGTAGGCTTAAGCCTATATCTTTTCAAATTTGTGAAGATATGACAGTCTATGTCTTTGCAAAAGTTTGTGAAGACATGACAGATTCAAACAAAAGCTGTGTGGCGCTTTTGTTTGAAAAGAATTACTGGTAGGCCGTTCGCCCCCACCCACCCACTAGTTTTTGCTAGATGAAATTTTACTTCAGTCGAATGAAGGATCGAACAGTGTTAGAGATAATGTCGGATAAACAAAAATGATCCGTTAACAGTCCCCGTCTTCTAAAAAAAAAAAAAACTGTAGATACCTGGTAGACGCTACAGCTAGACTCCTAGGTGGGCTCTCCCCTACTACGTTTGGCTTGGTAACTGTTCGTTTACCTCAGAAAGGGTAGGATTGTCGTAGAAAGCCGTGGAGTTTCAGCAAAAAAGAGCCCCAAACCTAGCTGTTACTAGCAGAGGCGTTACTAGCCAAAATGTTTGGGGGGGGGGGGGACGAGGCATTTACCGGCTGGCTGGTAATTCTTACCGACTTTTTCTGCAGAAAAAATGACCGTTTTCAACAACAAAAATGACATTTTTGAAAATAATCGACCGATTTTCAGAAAAATTCACTGATTTTCAGAGAAACCGACTATTTTGACGAAAAATCGACCAATTTTCAGAAAAACCGACTGTTTTCATGAAAAAAATCAACTGTTTTGACGAAAAATCGCGGCGCTTCGCGTCGACTCAGTTATTTTTTACCGACTGGCCGACAGCTTTGGGGGGGGCGTTCCCCCCTCCCTCCCCCCCCCCCCCCCCGTCGTGACGCCCCTGGTTACTAGAATTGGTCTTCTCGGTCTAAAAGGCTCAAAAACCGGTTTCGGAAATGCCAATACTTGCCCGTGAAATTAGCGATTAGCTACTCTGTCCAGAATTCGAAGCAAAATGCAAAGTAAAAAGGTACTTGACACACAATTTACGGCAGATTCCGGCTGGGCAAGCTTATCATTCACCAAGTTCTCAACGGGCAAGTCCAACTGAAAACAATACGAATGCATGCGGTAAGAAATATATTTGCAAGAAATTAGTAGATTCAAAAAAATTTATAGCCCAAAAACTGTGCCGACCTTCGGTCCCCAGTCCAATTGTCCCTGATGGTCACCGAAAACAGTCGTTAACGATTGTATTTTTACGATTGAAACAGTTGTTTCCTATAGAGAACATTCGTTAACGATTGTATTTGTAAGCCAATACCTACTTTAAAAGAGTAGAATCCTAGTAGGGACTGCTATAGCCGAAAATCGGTCGACAAATTTTTTAAACAGCTAATGTGATAGTCGATTATGGGGTAACAAGACATGCTGAACACGATGCGATGTAGGGGTAGGAAGACATGCTAAAGACTATGGTCAAAACCATTTTCTCGACGGACAAGTAGTTAGCCCGGAATCCGGCCCAAATCGGAAAGTTTGTTAAATTAAAAGTTTTATTTGGAGTAGATTAGTTTATTAGTCAAAATTAAAGTACCGGAGTTTTCACCAGAACGAAGTCCTGATAACATAGATTTAAATATTTTTTACAATGAGATATTGCATTCTCTTAAAGTTGCAGCAAATCAAGCATTCGGGCAGGAGACATGTCGTCTTGGTACGCGAGTTTATGCATGGGATCTTAACCCTTCACTTGTAGCTGCTAACAGTGTTGCTAAACAGGCTTTCCATCAATGGAAAATGGCAGGGAAGCCAAGGTTTGGCCCATTTTTTCAGATTATGAAGATAACCAAGACTGACTTCAGGCGGGAGCTCAGATACCACAACGAAGTAATATGCGATGAGTTGGCGTCTATCGTTTCGGGAGACATTAACAACCTATGGAGTTTCGTTCGGAGCAAGACCAAGCCCAAGGAAGACGAAAACACGCTGACACAGTCAGACTGGATTAGGTATCATAATGATATTTTTAAAGTGCCAATAGATCAGGTGGAAGCAGCTGAAAATCAAGAGCTTGCTCTGAATTCGACTCTACTTAGATGTGAATCCCCTGACATAGTTGTGTCGGAAGGCGATGTGCGGGAAGCAGTGGAGAAACTTAAAAGTAAAAAGAGCTATGACAGTGATGGTCTGCATTCTAATCATATTAAGTTAGCGTCACCACTGGCGATTACCCTTTTAGCTACCCTATTTAATTTCATTTTGAAAGTCGGCAGTGTGCCCTGTTCGTTTACAAGAGGAACAACCACCCCAGTTCTGAAGCGTGGAAGCGACCCTCGAACGTGCAGCTCTTATCGCCCGATCACAATGTCTTGCCAAGTTGGCAAACTATTTGAATTATGTATGTTAAAATTTATTGTATCATGCGACCAGGGTATCAACCAAATTGGTTTTCAACCCGGTCTCGGTTGCGACAAAGCACATTCTATTTTTATAAGACTACTTCAGTCGTGTTCGTTTTTGAAAAAAATATATGTTTTATCGTTGGATATTGAAAAGGCATATGATTCTGTTCGCCATTCTTGGGCACTTCTCCAACTGCTTGATAATGGTGTCCCCGTATCAGTTGTTAGAGTTCTAGATTTTTGGTATAGAAATTCGTATCTACGTGTTGTTTGGAAGAATCAGGCTTCGGCATATTCCATTAGGCTCCTTCGTGGTCTCCGACAGGGAAGTATTTTATCACCAACTATTTTCAATGTGTCTTTATCACCTTGTTTGAATAAACTTCCAAGTTCTTTTAATTTTAGAGGATTTGATATTTCATGGTTAGCTTATGCAGACGATGTATTAATGTTTAGTCGGTCATTAGAGGTTTTACAAGGGAATGCTGATAAATTTTGTCGATTGTTGGAATGCTGCGGTTTGAAAATTAGACCTGATAAGTGTAAGTTTTTAGTTTTAGGTACGGAAGACCCTAATTATTGCATTAGGATAAATCAGGTTGTAATTAAAGCAGTTTCTTCATTTCGGTACTTGGGTATTGTGTATGGTTCTACTTTACGACTTACCAGAGGCCTCATCGTCAAGAGTATAGAAAACCGGATATGCGCTAGTTTCGGTCGGGTTGTTTGCCTACGAGAATTTTTAACGCGACGAACTCTTGCTAGGATCTTTAATACGGTTGCCCTCCCCCAAGTTCTAGTTACTAGTTCAGTTTTTAATTATTTTAGAATTTCAGATATAACACACCTTCGAGTTACTTTCTTTAAGTTTGGTAAGTGGCTCTGCAAATGTAACAGATTTGAGTCCAATACAAGAATGATGCGAGATCTAAATCTGAAAGACCCTATTGTTGTTGCAAGAAGTAAGAAAGATAAGCTGTCTGCCCAGTATCAGGAACTCAACCACCATCTTGCTCAAGTATAGTTATTATCAAATATTTTAGTTTCTGTTAAAATTACACGCTGAAAGTGAACTTTTAAAAGTTCAGTGAAAAGATTATTCACGTTAGTTTTTTTGTTCGAGATAGATTTTGTTTATTAGTTACACAGTGGTTTGTTACGATTGTGTTTATGATGCCGATGTTTAGTTGCTGTCGATTTATTTTTTTAAACTCGTCTTTTTGGCGGAATAAAAGCTTATTATTATTATTAATTTTGCATACTTATGTCGAACTACTGCAGGATACAAATACGTCAAACAGAAAGAAGCGAAGCTGAGCACTATTTCTTACTGGAGATGTTCCAAACGCAGCTGCAAGGGACGAGGAGTTTCAGTCGATGACCTTTTCCGCATAAGTAGCACAGGAGTACGACACTCATTTGCCTGAACCATGCGCAGGACATATCCAGAATATGGATATGTGACGTCACCACCAATAGATAATCGACTGAAGTTTAGTGGACACCGTATTCCTACTGGCTAGATTACAGCTGATTAGAAAATGTGTCAAGGAATAATGTTGGCACATTTTTGGTTGACCCCCACCCTAGGATGCCCCTGTGTTTTGGTATGTTTTTGCGATGTAAGTTCTATATATGGCTCAAGAGTTCTTAAATATAACAAAATGTCGGTGTAACGTTAGTACTTGTACCGCCACGTCTCCCGTTATGTAACTTGTGAGTGTTTAAAATATTGATGTTTTGAGACAATCAAATTAGCCCGCTAGCAAGTTTTTGTCTAGTAAACCTTACTTACTTCACCTAGGCCCATACCATATTCATACGGTCCTCATATTTTAAAAAAATTACCAGTTTCGATGCTACAAGTAAGATTGTAAAGACATCACATTTCTTATAAGCAAAGTTCTGATACATACATGTAAAACACGAAAGTAGAAAAGCAACGGCACTGTAAACGTGAAGTTCTTAAAGGACAGTAACACGCGTTCAATACACGGCGCTTGCCGCCTCTGGTAATGGTACGCCCAGATGATCTGGGTTGGGTCGCGGTGTGGCATTCCAGCCTTTCTGTACGGAAAGGTCGATCCCGGCCGGAACAGAATGAAGAAAATCTCTCCAGGAAACGTGATCGTTTGTCTGCTTACGCGCCGTAACACGCGCTTATCCCCGCAGAACCTGGACGCAATTAGAACACAAAATACCGAAAAAAACGAAACATTTATTGGTGCCACCTACAGGTGGCACCACTTTCACAGGAAGACGATCGAGGCAGGACGTAAGCCACTTCTTCTTTTCACATGCACTCTTGATTCACCAAGTATTTTCCGACCAAACAGTTCGTTGAAAAAAATGTGCTGGTGGTGACTAGTCGATCCGGAAGTTTTTCCCCCTAAAAAAAGATTAGGTTAAAACTCGAAATAACTAAATATAAAATAGTCCGCAGTACCTATGGTAGTAATCCAGTCTACTACCCTACTCATTCAACCCATTCTCATTTACTAAATTTCAAAATTTATCCGCTTAACCGGAACAATGCTAATTTTTTCGCATGCTGCGCCAGCGCTATGCAGGCTATGCCTCTTTCGAGGTGAATGAGACTCCAATTATACTCTTGATGACTAACCCTATGTGCTGATGAAGAATCGCCATGTACCTAGCGGCAGAGCCGGAAGCTTCACCACAATTGGCCCCAACGAACGCCGTTTATTGCTTGACATAGGATTTCGTACGGGCGACGTTTTTCGTTCTTCCCAAGGTTCACCGTTGTGTTTTAGACTTAGGCATATAGAGTATTCGCGGCACAAATGGCCAGCATGCTAACAAATTCTTCCAAGGTTCTAATCGAAGCCAGTGTCCTCCGGAACGGCCAGAAACGTCCGAGAACGTTTGTAATACGGTGTAAAGCAAAAAGCTGATTTATCTTAGAATACTAAAGCACATCGGCATTTGCTATATCTTGACCTCTAAAGGAGGGAGCCTTCTCTTGCCTATAGCCCTGATTCAGCCAACGCCCCTAATCGATGCATCCAATAGTTCCGGTTTTGCAGATACCATTCCTGATACCACGGTCTAAAGTCGTTTCCCTGGTATCTGATACCACGTTCAAAAGGCGCGTTTGCAGTTATCGTGGTATCTGGCCAGTCACCGTGGTAACTGATCCTGTTATCTAAAAAAGTTGTCTCACTTTCATCCTCGCCAACAACAGAGCCTAGGATTTTGTCAAATTAATGGGAATAAAATTTGGAACTTAGTGGTGTGACTGGGTATCAGTTTCTGACTTCCAAAAGCGCAATTTCGGCAACTTTCGTTCAACAGAAATAGTAAGTAATAGTTACGATTGTTAGAAGAGTGGAACATGCTCATAAGAGTATTCTTACAACCGTTCTCCAAGGTCGGATTCATGTCTTTAGAAGACCACGAGAGAGGAGCTGGGGGAGTAATGATACTTACTGCATCGTTTTCTTCTGTGTCGTCTTTGGTTCTGGACGGGCTCTGTTAAGGACCTTCAGGAAGTCTGACGTCTTCGATCTCATCCGTGAGTGAATGTAAACCTTCGAACATTTGATGTGGTAATGCAGATAGTCTCGAAACATGTGGATCAAATTGATTGTATTGTCACGAGCTTGCTTGTTCGTGTGACGAGGGAACAGTACTGAAACAAGAAAAGTGATAGGTTTCGGGGATATTCGCTCGGAAATTCAGATTTACGGATTTTGCCTGCACGAACAGACGGTTGCTGACCGAAGCTGAAAATTTGGCTTGGGTCACCGTTTCTGAATCGTGTCTTTATCCGCCGTGACTTAGGCTTACGCAGTCTTGATATGGAGTCCGTCCAGAAAAGAGCAACAAGGATTACACTCCGAAACCGCGACATACCCTGCGAACAAGCTGGCGAAACTGAATCACCGCTTAAAGTCCGGCTTGAATTGATTCTGCAGTTTGGTAAATCTATCCTAGCCAATGAGAGCTATCGGTCACTGCTACCGGAAACAGCCCCTCCCAATAATCGAACTCGATTGCAAAATAAACTTGTACCCCCTGAAGCCGCTCTAATTATTACGGGAACTCGTGTCACTCGTGTGTGCCCTTTTTTACTTCGGTTTTCAATGCTGAACGTAGTGTGTGTTTGTTATTTATAATTTGTAAGAAACTGAATTTAGTTATGCTATGATAGTTTCTAAATATACCGATCTCTCTCTCTCTTGACAGTCGCCTCCACCTATCTATCTATGAAAAGTATTTGCTGTTGCAGTACTGATTAACGAGCGCGGTTTTAGTCGCAATGTTTGTCCTTAAAAGGTATCTGCTGTTGCACCATCGTCTTTGCGAAAAGACGGGCGCGGTTTCACCAAATGTGATTTGTCTTCATATGACACGGTCTTTATCTTTGAAGCTTCGTATACCCTCATTTGTGAAAGAGTTGTCAAAGAACCTTGAAGCTTTCGGTGAAGTTTGCACTGGCAAAACTCGGCTCTGCCGAAAAATGCTACAAGCCCTAGGTATAAAAAAAAACAATGGACGAAAGGCGGGGATTTCGGAAGCGATAAGAGAGCTCGGAATACTGTAAAAGACAGAATAATTAAAAGGGATCCTTTAAGATGGATATCCATTATTAGAGACAATTCGGCTTCGCCTACATTTTCCCCAGCTTCAGGCACTTTGAACTCTTAGCTATCGATCTCATCCTAAAACCGATTCCACACATGATCACGATCCTTCCGTTTTCCTACCGCTTTAAGCAATGATCGCCTCTCATCATCCTGCTCGGGTTGACCAGGCGATTTCACCGAACATTCAAAGTATAATAGATGAATATGCGAAGTAATTTTTAATTAATTTAATTAATTTTTCACTGGCTAGTTCCTTTAGCAACAAGCGACACAATATTGCCATTCTTTTCGAAGGAGCTTAGAAGTTGAGGCACAGTAAAATATTCCAGGATAAAAATAGGAAGTTCAACATAAACTCACCTTTGGGATCGCGTCGAAAGGTTGGGTCTTACTGAGCTTAAAAGTATAGGGACAGAAAATATTTTCGGATGAAAGTGACCGAAATACCGGTAAAAAGACTCGCACACAACAAAATAATAAAATCGATCTTTTAGCCTCGGACGACTGATCCGGTCCAAATCCGGTTCCAAATCGGAAGTTTAGTAATCTTTACGGTTGAAAAGGATTGCAGGATGTTAGGCTATCTACCAGGGTTCGATTAGGGTATAATTATTACGATTACGGGATCATACCCGAACTCGGTTGCCTGGATCAGAAACCGAATACCGATTCATCTGGTCTGAATTTCTGAAGGTCCACTATCCACCGTGTTAATAAAACCTTTTGGTGTGAATGAATTGGTTTGATAGAAATAGCATAGACTGTATTTCTCAATGATGTCTCACTTGTGGAAACGATTTGTCAGAGTAGGGAGTTGAAGTTCGCGCTTTATTGGACGTACTTTCACTCTTGTTTTCTTAGCTCGTCCAAAGTCCAAGACTTCACTTCGTAACTTTTTATTTGTCCATCCTAGATTCTGTAGTTTCACAATTAAAACGAAATACGTCAAACTACAGTGAAACTACACCAAAAAAAAAAGATACACGTAAGTCTCCCAATTTAGTCTTGTTTTGATGGGTCTTTTGATCTTCCTCGATCTAGCCGATGGGCGGTGTTTATAACCCTCTTTTGTCATTTGAAAATATTCTTATCTTTGAACGCGCGCCTTGTGACCTATCGATCAGCCCAAAAGCTGAGCCTCGTTTTTATTGCACGCTGCAGGTCAACTTCTCGGTCACTTCCGGACTGATTCTTTCTTTTGCACTACAGTGCTTCCGAGGAAGACGGCAGCGCTTCTCGAGAATCACGGACTTGCTCACCAACCAGTCCGTGCTTCCCTGCAAGGTGCTGCGGCTGCCGCTTCAACCAAGAAGAAAGTGAATTCAAAAAGGCATATTGTGCAAAAGCAAAGAAGTACTGCAACAGCGGTGCGGCAGCGCTATTGCAACAAAAGAACAGAGCTGAACTCCGGAAAGACGACTGATAGCCTGATCTTAGTATTCTGATAACTTACCGAACGTTATGTAGCCAATGTTATCCCCTACTTTGGCGTCTGTATTCTGCAATTCCATTGGTGGTTCTTTATGGGAGAACAGGACCTGGGGGGCTGTGTGGGAGGCACGTCTCCCTTCTTTCAACTCCTGTGTGAATACTTTTCCAATGATGACGTCATCTTCGTCCCTGAATACAGTGCTGAAAATCACTGTGACTCGGTCGCTTCGGGCCTCCACATACCTAGAAACATGAGTCTACTGAGCCCGCGTGTCTATCCACCCCTATTTGCATGTATGACTATCCACCACTATTTTTGTAACAAGAGAACATGGAATTAAACGAATTATTATATTATCACGCCAGCGTCTTTAATTCCAAATGTTTATAACAACTCTCGCAAAGTGCCTTTTTTGAAGCACCTTTTTGTCGAAGTGCCTTTTCTCGAAGTGACATTGTCTCACACGCAATGACAATTTTGAAGGAAGTGCCTGTTTTACGTAAGTGCCACTGTTTATAACACCGTTCAGGTATATAAGGACCAATGTAAATGTATTAATGAAGTCAGTCTTAAGTGAGCAGATATATTCGATGTATGCAGAACATCAATATTAAACGTAAGTGTGTTTTCTAAACACTGTTTATTGAATGTAGGGCCTGCCGTCCGATTTTCCCCCTCCACCGTACCAACCCTTCGAGGATTAAGATCAGAATACCGCAATAGTCGAATATGTACAAACCGCTCGGGTACACGCTAAACGTATATTAGATACTCAGTTTCTCGGACAAGCTAAACGTAAAGGTATCACGAGATACGCACTTTAACACAAGACACCGAGCTCATCACATACATGCTATTTCTAACGAAACTTATTTTTTACAAACTAAAACGTGAAGTACTTTTGTAGCTGAAAAGCCACCTTGTCAGGTCTGATACTAATTCTCTCCACTCCAATTTTGCAACTTTCATTGCCGTTGCGGAAAAACTGGAGTGAACCAAAAAATATTTTCATTCGAAAGTTGATGTTTCCATTTGTTTACTTACACTGGTGGGTATGTATAACACAACATGTCATGTTTAATGCGTCTTCTTCCCCTGTAAATGGCTTTGGTTGAATAATAAATATTAATAAATAAATAAACGAATTTTTGTTGGCCCGATCAGAAGTTAATTTAAATTTCTCAAAAACCCAACGCCAGGTTGGGTACAAATAAAGCCCACGGGTATCATTATTACATTTTTCAGATGATTTGTAATTGGCCTTCAAATTAAACTTCACATGTAAGGCGTTGGTTAAATTTACAGTAAAAAAAAATTTCCTAGCAGATGAAGTAGCTAGCTTACGGTCGGATTTTCAGAAATGAACGGTCCAGGCTTCCATTCTTAGTAGCCTACTAGAGGAGGGTTGTCACGAGATTCTGAAATCACTTCCCACTTTTCCGCTGGCTGATCGCGAAAATGCATGGAAAGCAGAAATTATGGGAAAATGTTGAATTCCAAACTTTTTAGAATAAATATTGTTCGTTCGACATTCCCTCAATTCCCATCTAAAGTCATCCTTCATGAGGTTTGCCTTTTTTTTAAAGTTCGTTATTTACGTTTACCATCTTTTAACGCACTCTCAAAATTTCCGCTGAAGCACTCAACTTTCTGCGGAGCTTTCCACTAAATTTCTGGAACCACTTTCCAAGAAAGCTGTTTCGGCTTGCAAAGCGCAAAAACCGGGCGGACTAAACTAAACCACCAGTGGTCTTCCCTTTTCGTGTAATCTGTAGTTATGTTTGTGCTGTGTTTAGTGTAGAGTATTCCTACGTGCGTTGTCTTTTTTCTTTTTGTTGTTGTTTTTTTCTTTTCTTTTTTATGTACTCCGTCACTAGGGCTACACGCCATCCATTGTTTCTCTTGACGGGTAATAAACGGATTGATTGATTGACTGAAAACTGATGATTCCAACTAGAAAGCGTGCATGCACGGACTAGAAAGTGCAATGCCTACTTACATTGTTTCTTCATCCCGATAATGAATGACTGCTCGCTTATGACCTTCTTCGCCTTTCTCTTGAAACTGAAAGTACTTTTCAAATACTGAAGCGAAACAGTTCCTCTTCATCAAACCGATCTTCTTGACGAGATTTTCCCAGTCATCAGGGATCTTTTCCAGGTCGACCACGAGAGAGAAGCTGTATCCTGAAAGAGGAAAAATGAGCTGTAAACATGTAGAAAATTGTTGGAAATTCTGGTCATTTATATATATATGCGATCGGAAACAAAACAAACAGAAATAAAAAGCAAATAGGGAAGTAAGTAAGAAATCAGCATCAGGGGTGTCACAACTAGGGGGGGGGGGGGGGTGACGCCCCCCTCCGAATGTTGTCGGTAAAAAATAGCCTGGAAACAATGTCGACAGGACAACCAAATGTCTGGGCTACAAGAACAATCTGCTACAGCGTCTACGACTACAGCAGCAAGTTCCTATAGCACTTTGGGAAGGCGATTTCAATCATGCCCGGTTTTATTGGCTATGTCTTGGCTAGCATTGCCAAATTATATGGTGATCCTGGCGATGTGACAGACTTGCTTTCCAAAAAGCAAGATAGGCCAGAGGCATGATTCATGAAAGCAATTCTGACCTTTACAACTTTTTAAAATCAAAACCGACGCCTTCCACGGATTCGCCTTAATTCCACTTCGACTCCTAGAACTAGCAGAGTACAAGACAACTTTTTTTGTTTTTGTCTTGAATAAGCGAACGAATTTGCTAACCACTAGTTTTACTCCAGTAATCCCTGAGACAATTTTGCCAGCATAATATTGGCGTTGATAATGTTGAGTTCTGTGCAGTGGGGAAACTAGGGGAGGGCGTGGGGGGGGGGGCAGCTGCCCCCCACGAAAAATCTTGTCGGTAAGTCAGCAGTGTTTGTCGGTAACGCTTTTATCATTCCATTTCTGATACCGACAAAATCTCTGTCGGTAAAAAAGGAAACTTCCTGTTGGGAAATAGGCAGCGTTTGTCGGTATGGCGCGATTTAGCATTCCGTTTCTGATACCGACAAAAGCTCTGTCGGTAAGCCAGGAAACTTCTTGTTGGAAAATCGGCAGCGTTTCTCTGTGCGGAGACGGTGCACAGATCCGATTTTCGGTACCGGTACGAGCTCTGACAAACACTTTCTTCATTTCGTTTCTGATACCGACGAAAGTTCTGTACTTAAATCATGAAACTTGTTGTAGGGGAAGCGGCAACGTCTGTCGGTGCACGGATTCCGTTTTCTTTTTAGGTTTGTTTGGGTTTGTTTTAGGCTTGTTTGGAAATTGGCCGCGTTTGTCGGTGCGGAGACGGTGCGCGGATTCCGTTTTCACTACCGGCAAGACTGTCGTGCTCTGTCGGTAATCAGGAAGCTTCTTGTCTGGAAATCAGATTTTTTGTCGGTGCGGAGATCATACCGACAAAAGCCTTGTCGGCAAATCAAGCTGATGACCCGATCGAGATCATGATATCTGTTATTTTCATTTTCGATAGGGTGACTGGGAAAAGTCTTGTCGGTAAAATTGGAACACTCTTTTTCGGTTTTGTTTACATCCGGGATGGATAAATATCTTGTCGTTAAATTCAGTATTTGTGAACTGTTCGTCAGTGCGAGACTTTTTGATGTGGTAACTGGAATATCCTCGTCGGAAAATCCGAAAATGAACTAACCAAACACTTCTTCGTTCCTTTCTGTTCCTTGACTGCAAACCAACCATACCGGCAAACCTGTTTCCTTGAATTATTCTTGAGTGATTTGTCTGTTCCCACCCATAAACTGCCCATTTGGGTCGATATGGCTGTACATCAATGCGGGAAATGGTCAACTTTATTCAGTGACTTATGAGTTTCCCATTCCCGTCAGTGATACATCCACCAACTCAGACCATCGAGGCTGGATTAGGCCAGGATATCTGAATAACACAACTAGGTGACAAGGTGCAGTATTGCCGAGTTTATCTTAATCGCTCAACCGATTTGGTCCCTAAGCGTCTAAGAAAATGTCCAGGACCCACCTCTAATCCCCCCCCTCCCCCCAGCACTACCATCTACCATAGTGGCAAGAAGAGGTTCGGAGACATAAATGGCACATATTTGGCATATTCGTCTTATACCATCTATCAAGCATCACTCGAACGGAGCATTTCCGAAACATTAACAGTGGGCCTACGGGTCCCATGCAGCCGGCCCCACCTTCACCCAACGGACGTCAGATGCGGTTTGGGCCTCAAACTACATGTCTAGACATGTAGTCTAGGAAATGTCCCATGAGTTTTGTACCTTTCAAGTTTTATCCCAATCACTCTATACGTTCGGCACCTACTCGTATTACAATATTTCCGAAACCTCCTTGCAACACTGTTCTCGGACGCGGATAAACTGAACATTATTGGGCAATTTTCATTCGAATCCGAGCATTTTCTAAGGCCCGTACATCCGTTTGGTTTTTGAGGCGTATCACAAAGTTACTCTGACACCTACCGTCTACTCAATCGTCGGATTTCGTTCGGACATAGAGAAGCAGCAAATTTAGGGCTTCTGCTCCCATCAACCTTCAAGTTTCCATAAAACTGGATTACCCGTTCATTTCACCTGTACTTTGATCCAACGCATCCTCATACCAAATTTCAACAAACCCCTTTGAGAGTTATCATGGTAACAGACGGACAGACAAACTTTACGAACGTTTTGGACCCCTAAAAAGCTACTTAGTTCAAAAGCGAAGACAGCTGCGTAAATCTTCAAGCAGTGAAGTAATCTGTTGCAGTGTCTATCACTACTTTCCTGGTTAAGACTATTGACTGCATAGTATGTTCCTGGTTCCTCCCACTGGTGCCAGGTAGTTAATGGCGAATTCATTAATTTTCAACAGAAAACCATCTCAATTGATTTGTTATAGCTTATTATTACAACGGTTGTAAGATACATTCACGGGAAACGTGCGCCATTGCCGCTCTGTATTTAATTGCGTGATAAAATAAACTTGAACCTTGAGCTACGGGCAGCGCTCTCTTCCGGTAGAAACTGCTCTCGGATTATTTATTAACACGCTAATATAACGGTAAATGGGGTGATTCCAGACACCTGCAATACCTACTTAAGAGGAATTTTTTCAAGAAGAAATTCTTCAGAAGTGTCCACAATTACACTGGTTCACCCCCAAAAAAATGTTTAAATTGGAATTCATAATAATTTATTATATTCACTATAATTTAAAGACTGAAGTTTGAACTTCAACAGGCTATTTGTAATTAAAAAAATAAATAAATAGTGAACTGAAAGACATAAATACTTCTAAAAGCACTTCATTGACCAACGAGGAAGGATTATGGTGAACGAAAATCAAGAAGTGACAATTGCAGCAACAATTCTGCAGAATCGCAAAGTTTTCCCTATACTCATTTTTGATCAAAATGCAAAAAAAGGGAACTGGTTTCATCTCAATAGTAAAAAAACACGAAATAGGAGAATCGTGAGGAGATTCACCAGCAGCATTGAGATACAAAAAAACATGACTATACTTTTAAACATAAGCCTATTGTTTTCTACAGATATTAAGCAACTACCCACAGCTTGTGCTCATTCCCAAAGAGGGTGGTGTGTTTTATTATTTTCTAGCCCTTAGATGCATTCACATTTCCAAATGTAATAGCAGAACATCCGTAATAGCTAGGATTACATACACACAACAGGTGACCGAATACGATGGATCTGGTTGATTTGCTGAGTTGGCTTGATCTAAATAATACTAGGGAATACCCACCAAAACTTACCTTCTTCAGTGGCTGTGATCAGATCACCATATTCCCTCTTCAACAAGTCATCAGCACCATGCTCCTGGAGTTCCTTGTAGAACTTCAGCAAGATGCTAACCTACAGAGCAAAACAGTTTCAGATCCCCAAATAATAATATAAAAATGAACTATAGTTTTAATGTGTCACAGTAGCAATAGACGGCCTACAGTAACAAGACCAGAGGTTTCGATGGGATCCCAAAAATTTAATATCTGATACAGGCAATCGGGTATTAGAGGTCCAGTCTTTGCCAGACTCCTTGAGTACTTTATTAATAAAATTTAGAAACAGATTTAGGGAAATGGTAATCATCTGAGAAGACCAAGTTCAAATATGGATTCATCATGTGTGATTACCCCTTTATTACCCCCCCCCCTTCAGCGTATCTCCTTACCCCTATATTGAACCTCTAATCAACGTCAGATAAAACTTCAACTTTTAACAAACTTTCCGATTTCAGCCAGATTGTGGCGAACTATGTGTCCAGGTAGAAAATTCAGCATGTTTCTTACCCATAAATCGAATACATCATGAAATTCATATAAAACTTTTACTTTTAACAAATTTTCCGGTTTCTGCCGGATTCCGGGCGATCTAATTGTCCGTCGAGAATAGAGTTTTCATATTCGGATTCAGCATGTTTCCTAGTCCTGAAATCGAACCTCTAATCAACTTCCGATTAAACTTTTATTTTCGACAAATTTTCCCGTTTTGGCCCGATTTCGGGTGAACTACTTGTCTGGCAAGAAAATGGTTTTCATATTCCTGTTCAGCATGTCATCTTACCTCTTAATCGACTATCTCATTAGCCTTTAAAAAATGTTTTTTTCGCCCCTTAATTTGACCCCCCCCCCCCTCCCCTAAATATGCAGCTATCGGGCCCATCTAGGATCTCGACCTTTCCCTTGAATCGAAGAATCCTCACACCAAGTTTCATCAAAATATCTCATTCACTTCGAGAGTTATCTTGCTGACAGACAGACAGACAACTTTTGCGATGTCATAGGTATCCCTCCACTTACATTTTGGGATCCCAAAAACTACACTTGTATAGCCAGTCAATACTGCTGATCAGAGATTTGCATGCTACCAAAGGGTAGCCGAAGACAACAGCTTTAAATTTTTGATTATTCTGCCTTCTCAACCAATTTCCAAGTGTGAGCCTTCTTTTACTTGGCATTAAAACATCTGAAAATATCAGCAAGCCTGGCTAAGAAGCTTCAAGCTCTATTGTGCCTAATAACTTCAAATGTGGTTTGATAAAACTTACTCTGACTTTGGTTTTATCACCATCTGGATTGGAAATGTGAAACAGGACACTATCAAAATCGGCAACAGTCACATTGATGGAGTCTGGCTTGTTGCTGAAATGACAAAATTAAATAACATACAATATCCATCATGCTGAATAAAAGAAAGCTGAAACTTCTTTGCAGTCACATGATATTTGCATCACCACAAATGAGTATCCAACCTCAGACTATGTTTCAAATTTCAAGAAACCCTTTGAGAAAAGTCTTTGTGAAGGAGCCAAGAAGCATGAAAGAATATCAGACAGAGATATAGTTTGGGAGAGTAAATTCTTCTTCACAATGCAATTTCATACAGAATCACTTCATTCCGATTTAACCTCAAATTCCTCCCTGTATTTCACTAGGTCAGACAGAAGAAAAAACTCAATCCAACCTACAACGAGCAGCATTACCCTTTTTTTAGTAGGTTGAAACGGGTAGGCTAATTCCTCTTCCTCTTTAGCTTCTTAGCTCCTGTTCTTCTTTAAACATTGTTAATTGGTAAGGAATGTTAACAATGTCCAAAACAGCAAAAAATAGATAAGCTATCACTCCATTTATCTTTTATGACAAACACCAGTGAGAAATGGACACTCAAATCTACTCTGAGAAAAGGTAAAGACAGCCAAAGGGTTAAGATACAAATTCTCAGCCTACATACAGTTGAGGTATACTTATTTGAATACTTCTCTAACTGTTTCACTGTCCTGGCCTTGTTACTTGCTTGTAAAACAGTCAAGAGGAATGGAAAAATAGTAAACTTGATATCAGCTTCAGCTAATAGCCAATTATTTCAATCATAGTATCCTGGCATAAACTGTTAGTAGAAATTTAATTAAATATTATGGTATTTTTTTTTGAATTTACAAATGTGCTTCTTCTTCTGTTTGAACCATCTGTTTGTTTGAATTACCACCTTCATGGTGAAAGCTGCATTCCCCTTGACAAAGTATTCAAGTTGTGAAAGTAAAACCAGTTAACAGCCAGGTAGCAGTTGAGTCATTACGCTGTTAGTAACAGCAAAATCTGCAAAAAGTTTTTGTCAAGTGTTTTACGGTAAAAAATATCTAGTTTGGGTTTTAGTTTTTTTTTTTCTATGGCAATAGTTCACTATTAGTCGACATTCACACGGGCATGCCTCAACTAGAAAAAAAATAACATAAGGTCATAAGAAGAATGTACAGCTGTGTGTTAATTTACCAGTCATCCAACCTAGAACAAAGGTCATTCAGCATTTGCATCTTGAATTGGCAGATCCGACCAGTCTAGTACACTAGCCCCATTTCAGGCACAGTGCTCAAACGTCTAGCACCATGCCTGGGTGCAAGACGTTCAAGCACTGTACCTTGGATTTCATGTATGGTGCATGGATTTCAGTATACAGTGCATACAGAAAAAACACAGTTTCTCTCATCACAACTGAGCACCGGCTCGGACAGGGCTGAAATTACTACTATGAATTAGAAAAATCAAAGACAATCCATTATATATTTCTCACAACAAATACAAAAGGGCTCTAATGATGATGGAGATGAAAAACCTAACAGTACCCTATCTATTTTCCATGTATTTTCCCTATCTATTCCCCAAGAGCCAATATTCTGGTTGTCTGCTAGGTAGAAAAAGCTGAGGCACAGGACACTTTGCACGCAAAACCCTTGACTATGTAGAAAAGGAAATCAGGTTTTTCACATCTGTCATCAGCCGAGCCTTTTTGTTTTTGTTGTGAAAAATATATAAAGGATTGTCTTTGATTTCTCTAATCCATGGTAGTAATTTCAGCCCCGTCCGAGCTGGTGCTCAGTTGTTATGACAGAAACTCTGTTTTTGATGTATGCACTGTATACTGAAATCCATGCACCATACATGAAATCCAAGGTACAGGAGTGTTGCATGAAGCTGCCCTTACTATGGCGCCGCCCACCCCCCAATTGGCCATGGTACATGATCCTGCCACCTTGGATCATGAAGCTGCCACCCCCAGAAAAATCATGCAAATTCCAAGAAAACAGCAAATTTTGTTATTTGCAAAAGGTCAAGGAACCTCTCTGACCAAACAGCTGGCCTCTAACTTCACCATGCAGCAAAATACCATTTTTAGCAAAGTGGGCGACTTCATGATCACTTGGGTGCCTATATTCTTTCGCGTTTTCCAGCTTAGCCTTGAACAATTTCAAGTAAACTATGGTACCAGCAGAAAGTGAAGGTTCTAAGCTTCCTTTCAGGATACTCCACTGAATTTTATCTCAACCTTTACTCTTTTTCCCTAAGTCATTTCCCAAAAATAGGAGTTTAGGGTGGCGGCTTCACACAGCACTCCTGTACAGTGCTTGAACGTCTAGCACCCAGGCATGGTGCTAGAGGTTTGGGCACTGTGCCTGAAAAGGGGCTAGTGTACTAGACTGGATCTGACATGGTGTCATTGGCAGACGACAGACTGATCTGTCAACACCAGGTCGACACTGGCAGATCCGACATTGTTGCAAGAAAAGCACTAAGATTTCCTGAAACCTTTTTAGGCCAGTTTCAAGAGTACCCTTCCTGTACTTCTAACCTAACATATAACAATTCATTAATGTCAACTGACAATGAGATACGAACCCCTCAAGCGCATTTTTGATTTTCACTGATAATGCCTCTTCGACAATTCTGTTGTTGATTTCCAAGAGAATCATTTTTTTAACTAGAAAATAACAGGAATGGAAGAGGCTACCCTAGCCAAGTCCTTATGAGCCTAAACTGTTCTGATGATTCAAACAGAGTGGAACACCTCCAATCTTTTCAAAACAAACAAATAGTTTAATGAAACCTGTAAAATTTGATGAATCTCACTTGTCCTCTTGTGACAGAGAAATTGCACCCCACCCGATGAAAACGGATATTGCTCTCCACCATCACGGGATCATAACTAAAAAAATTAACATTGGGAGGTATAGGACTTTCAACTTTGAAATTAGATTATCGGCGTCTTATTATCATTCTGAGCCAGGAACTTGCTGGAAATGTTAACTGGGCTATTCCTTACCCGTATAATTCTATTTTTTCTAAAGAGTTTCCATGGAAGTAAGAGCTTGAAGGCTTCGAAGTTTGAACATAAAAACCGAGTCACGAATAATATTGGTCGGTGATGACGCGGATTTGAAAAATGTGACATGATCGACCAATAGGACGAGACACAGGGTTGGTACAAACTTTGACGCCTTCAGACTCTTACTTCCATGGAAACTCTTTTGCAAAAGTAGAAATATGCAGTTAAGAAAAAGCCCAATTAATATTTCCAGCAAGTTTCTAGCTCAGAAAGATGATAAAACGCCGATAATTTAATTTTAAAATTGAAAGTCCTATACTTCCTAATGTTAAATTTTTTCTTTACGATCCCGTTCGTTTTCGTCGGATATGGTGCAATCTCTCTACAGCCGTTGCTTGGGAACCGGAGCTAGCCACAACTCGTCAAGAAATTTGGCGGGGAATTCGAAAGCACTAACAAACGAGGACTCTTTCAGTTTTCAACTTTAAGGATTTTCACTATGAAATAACAAAAAGTGAAAATAGTTCATACCATAGTAAGAAGTTGCAAACTAAAGCTGCTCTCTAAAGATGCGCGCTGAAAGTATAAAAGGTAGTTAACATCAAAATGGTGCATGTTAGATCTTTTTTTAATGTTTTGTCAGTCTTCAGGTCCAACGTCGGGGAAGTAAACAAACCTGTATCCCAAGCTTACAGGTTTGTTTCCTTTCTGATCAGCAGATTTAAATAAAATACCACTAGTAATAGCATTTTTTTGGCATCCCATCCCATTTGCCCAGTAGGTTTGCCATCAGTTTTTGTCTATTTATTTTACATTCTCCAGCCTTACATGAAAGATTTTAACTTCTATCATCAGAATGTAGTTTGTTTTGACTTAGCTCTAGCCTCAGTTTACAGGTTGGTTAACCAAATGTCAAAAGAATTTAAAAAGGAAGAAAATGGCGTATAGTGGGAATTCCTGCAAGTTAGTCAACAAGATGAAAAAAAAATGCATCTGTTGGCACATTTTCGAATTTGGTAAAACTGATCCACATAATAGGATATATTGGGGGAAAGCTGATATGCACAGTGATATCACATGATGGGATATATAGTGTAGACTAGTACCTAGCTAGTCAGGATATTATGCACTCAACTTTTAAACACTTGTTAATCTTCAAAAGAAAACTATAACCCAGTTTACTGCATATCAGACAGAGGTTAAGAATGGAATACTGCATACCTGCAGTTCAACTGCAAACATTTAAACAATGAACTTCCTGTCTAAGATCTGCTGTTTCGTTCATTCTCACTACTTGTTGTTGAGAACGCTTAAATGTTAAGCCCTCTGAAGCCTAAAACCTAAAAGCTTCTGTTGATCGTTTTTGGTAGGTAAATCCTGTATTCCTGGTCCTTACCCAGTTTTTTCACTAACTTAGTTTCTCCTTCATCCTCTCCTGTTCTATCATTCCATGTTTTATCAGCTTCAGGATCTTACTTAAAGTTTAACCTACAAGGGCCACTATAGGACAATCTAGTGAGCCATCACTTATTGACTTAAAGAGGCTTGAAGACCCAATGAAAATGTGTTACTTTGTTGCTCCGCTATTCGTGAATAATTAGGTTTCATATAGTGGAATTTCCCTGTCCGACTTGTTGGCAACCTCTATGTGCTTGTACCTGTGTTGTATGCTTTACGAAAAAGATTTATGAAAAATAAGTGTTCACGCAGTGACTTGCTTTCCACCAGCTGATCTCTGGCTACTGAAAAGCAGCATTTGTATTAAGATTCAAATTTCCACACCATAGTAGAGTTTGCGTCGTGATGACGGCGGTATATACTCTGAACGTCACTACTGAAGCAGACAGTGGAAAATAAAAAAAATCCCTTAGCAGAACCCAGTTAATTCAATGTAGCCTGTTCAGTTAGATGATACAAAAATAAGTTGGCTTTACAGTTAAACTTTAAGGCAGGTGTGAAGCAGGTGAGGCAGACATGAAGCATGCAAGGTAGGCATGATAGTATCTTCTTTTTTTTACCAGGTATGCCCATACTTGTCTAAATGTGCTGATTCTAGTATCTAGGCTATATGATAACATTTACAATCCTCTCCCAAAATCTCATCATGTTTACCAGTCATCTTTTTCTTAGCCAAGCTAGACCTGCATTAACCTTAATTCACCATACCGTTTGTGAATTTGTGACTCTTGCAGAACTTCTATACTGTTTATTTTCTCACACACTGCACTTCATATGGTAGCCTTCCTGTAGATGTAAAATTTTTATAAATCCATTTATCTTGCAAAAATTGCGAATATTTGCTTAAAAACTGAAAAATTGCAAAAAAACAAAAACAAAGCTTCTTCTTCTTTATGTTAGGCCTCTTTGGACGGCGTGACACTCCATTTAGGCCTCTTCCTTTTTGCGGCCTTGCAGTATGACTGCTTCAGGACTGCAATGGTCTTCTCAGGGTTTTCTTATTCTGTTGTGGTGATTGGTAGAGTAACTGTAGTAGTCTTCATTGGGTTTTAATTTTGGTCATACTAGGTGGTCAAGTTCCATGCATCGGAGGAATGAATGGATTGCTAGTATGGCATGCTTTTCTGCGTCTTGTGGTGGTGGTGGTTGTTTGATGAGGGAGAAAGTGGTTTTCTGAAGTCGGAGTGATGCGAATATTCTTTCGATCTGTTGTCTCTTGTTTCTTATGGGTAAGCTGGTACATTCGAAGAGCAGGTGGTCAATAGTCTCGTCCTTTCTCGAGCAGAGGCGACAGAGTGGCGATGTTGGTACAGTTCCATCTGCATTGGGGATTTTGTAGTGGTGCGCTTGGTGGTTCAGGTTGTTGGTGTTTGCTCGTATACGGTGGTAGAATGCTGTCAGATGTCGGGACCGGAAAGGTGACAGGTGTGGTTCTTGATGGGGTCCCCGAATTCTGTTTGTTCTACTTCTCATTACATCTCTGATAGGGAGTGGTCTTCCACTTTCCACCGGGTTCGACAGCGCCTTTTTGGCTGCTGTATCGACAAGTTCGTTTCCAGGAATCCCCATGTGACTTGGAATATAATGGAAAGTGGGTTTGTTTCCTTGTTCATGGACATGCTTGAGAAGGCTTGCTGTGTGGTACAGATCTATGTCTTCAGAAGGGAAGGTGGACCGTTCGATGAGGGACAGGGCAGATTTTGAGTCTGAATATATGACAAGATCTATCTTTGACAGTTTCATCCTCATGATTAGCTCAAGTGCGATGTTGATTGCTGCTATTTCAGCACTTAGGATGATCGACTCTTTCGGTAGCTTTTCTATTGCAAAAAGTTTCTGAGTAGGGAGTATGCGGCTGCTCCAGTGGTACCAACTTAAGATTTTGATCCATCTACATATATTGGGATATGGTTTTGGTAGATGATATGTGGTGGAAGTGGGTTGTTACCAAGTGAGGGAGGAGGTCACCCTTTTTAGTCGGTAGGAAGGTGGTTCTGACGATTGGGAGTTGCCGCGTCCATGGTGCTCTGTCTTCAATTTTTGGGGTCAGCGATGATTCTGTGATTGGGAGTGTGTTTTGATGGGTCCGAAATTCGGCCAGCATAGATGTTCGCGGCTGGTGGCTTGCTCGTGTAGGTCTATGTAGGATGTGGTGGGGCGTGGTTTCAAGTTTTGTCAACTGTCGTGCCATCAGTATCTGTCTTCGGAGCTCGATAGTGGTTATCCCTGCTTCTCCGCGTAGGAATTGGGCTTTTGTGGTATTAGTACCCCCCTTGGGACGGCCCTGCCTTATACCTCGTACTGTTAATTTTTCTGTTATGCTTCCTCTAATGGTGTAAACATATCCGTTTCGTCGGTCTCTCTATTCTGACTCACAAATCTTTCCTTCCGAAAAGCGGACCCCGCCCCCCCTCGAATTTTCTCTAGTGACGCCCCTGCACTGGATACTCCAGGGATACTCTGACCAAATAATAAGTAAGTAAGTAATTTATTTATGACCCGCCATTTCGGAAAGGCGGAGTAAAATATATTGAAAATTTTAGTGAACCAAAAAATCAGCCAATCAGAATTAATCAATAGCCTAGTGGGGTAGGTCAGGGCAGCTGAAAAATAGGTGCTGAGCTAGAGCGTGTTGTTTCTACAAATGTGCATGTGTCAGACGACAATCGAGGAACTCAATTAAGATTATGCTATGCTTCTTCTCGCCCTCTCTCACCCTGTATTACCGACCAGAAGCATGTCCAACAAGTAGGAACATTTCCATGCTTGCCACAATTAAAACCTGGACATTTTGATCCTAATTTCACCACTCTAGCTTGACTGGAAGTAACATATGTAATTCGTAAGAATAAGAAAGGGTTTTTACATTGTCAGAAACTCACAAACCTTGAGCTTGAGGTGATTTGTGCTGCTGTCTAGGATGTCTAGTTGACACAATTATTTGGGAAAACTTGGTTCACTCGCATATATCTTTTTTTTTTCATCACCATGTGCTGTTCCAACACAGAATTTTCGGACTGTGTAGACTTTACCTTGCCAATTTCTTAAAATTGCCATGATAATAAATAGATATTTAAGCGATGTCTTAAATTAGATTTACCAAGGAAACTTAAGGGCGGCTCACGTGACTATGTAGAGCTAGCGGCTTTCAAGTGAGTTTCAAGTGTTTGACAGTGCCTAGATATTTGTTTGGGATTCGAAAACGTGTGGAGGGATACCTATGACTTCGCAAAAGTTGTCTGTCTGTACGTCTGTCTGTCAGCACGATAACTGTCGAAGGGAATGAGAAATTTTGATGAAACCTGGTGTGAGGACTCTTTGGGTTAAGGGAAAGGTCGAATTCGTAGATGGGCCCCATGGCTGCATATTTAGGGATTGGGGGGGGGGGGGGGGGTCAAATTAAGGGGCGAAAAAAATATCTTTTAAAAGCTACCGGGGTAAAAAGACATGCTGAACACGAATATGAAATTCATTTTCTCGCCGGACAAGTAGTTCGCCCGGAATCGGGCCAAAACCGGAAAGTTTGTTGAAAGTAACAATTTTAGCTGAAGTTTATTAGATATCCGATATAGGAGTAGGAGACATGCTGAATATGAATATGAAAATTATTTTCTCACCGGACAAGTAGGTAGTTCACCCGGAATCCGGCAAAAACGCAAAGTTTTTCAAAAATAAAAGTTTAATCTGAAGTTAATTATAGGTTGGATGTAAGGATAGGGAACATGCTGAATCAGAATAGCGAAAACTATTTTCTCGCCGGACAAGTAGATCGCCCAGAATCCGGCCAAAACCGGAAAATTTGTTGAAAGTAAAAGTTTTGTATGTATTTCATTAGGTGTTCGATTTACGGATAAGAAGACATGCTGGATTCGTGTATGACAATCATTTTCTACCTGGACACGCCGCGAATCCGGCTGAAATCCCAAAATTTGTTAAAAGTTGAAGTTTTTTCTGAAGTTGATTAGAGGTTCGTCATAGGGGTAAGGAGATACGCTGAATCCGTTTTTGAATTTCAGTTTTTGCAAGACAAGTAGTTCGCCCGGAATCCGGTCAAAACCGGTCAGAAGTAAGACAGGAACTTTTGTCAAAATAGATATGATGCAGGCTATAGGGGTAAATACACATGGTGAATCCATATTTGAACTTTGTCTTCTCAGATGATTACCATTTGCCTTAATGTGTTTCTAAATTTTATTTGTAAAGTGTACAAGGAGTCTGGCGAAGACTGGATCTCTACAAGACCCAATTGTCTGGATCAAATATTACATTTTGGGATCCCATCGAAAGCTTTATTCTTGTTTTACATGGGAAATTCTACGTTGTAGACATTGCCAAATGCACTAAACGAGTGAGTATCGTGTCCCAGAGTCCCCATTAAGAATATCGAATAGATTTATTAAAGAAGTCCCTTGTATTGAAATCGAGATTGGTCCACTGTTTTGCATATAAATGCTTTCCTTTTTCATTACCTTTCCACTTCTCACCTTATTGATTATTAAAGTGGACTTTCAGTTTAAAAAGGATATACGTAAAATAAGGTCATATGCATCTGTAGCGGTAGAGAGAGATTTATAACGGTATATGTGTGTATACAAGGGTATAAAATGGTAGCGCGGAGGCGGTGTACGGCGGTTACATGTATAACCTCATAAGTAAGAAACCCCTATGATTAGGCCAAGTATTATCATTTCTGCTAAGCTTACTGTTTAGGGTAGTTTCGGATAGGTTATTTCTGAATTCACGCTAATTTTCATCAAGTCTAATCAATAGAAGAATCTAATTTGAAAGACCAACAAGAATTTACGGTTTCAAATATGAAGCTGCAATCGATGCCAATCCCGTTTTTTCCAACCCGCTAATCAATGAAATATAATCTCATACCACAAAAACCACCCTTTATTTTTTTCAGCGTTTGTATCCCTCGTCTCGAACTCACGCTCTCATTGGCTCTAAATGGAAGCCTTGACTAAGACTTTGCTCCCTCCTTATATAACTGAGTAGTATGGGAGGCGCAAATCCCCCGAAAATTGCGTTTTTGTTGCGAAAATTCGCCATATTTTTCAATTTTTCTCTATTTTTCAGCTTTACGAAATATTTCAATTTTTCTCAAAATTCGCAATTTTCGGAAGGCCTCAGAATATTTCAGGATCGCGAATATTCGATTGAATTTTAGTTGAAAAATCCGCTTTTTACATCTATAATGGTACCCATCATAGAATACCTCCAGTAGACCTAGATATGGGTAGGCTATGGGATAGCCTAATGAAGGTATTGGCTGTTATGCATGTGATTCACGTGGCATATATATTTTTTTGTAGAGGCTTTGTGGCCTTTTTTTTCAATATATTATAGTATTATTATTATAACTTTAACAGCTAATTCTGGACTAAAACTATGTTCAAAGCTTCAGATACATAGTTGTGGGTGTGTAATAATTTGGCGGCTATAGCCCGTCCAAGGGTTATAGGCGTCCAAGGGTTATAGACACGAATCCTGATTTTGCGACATCGTGCATCAAATGCTTGTTAACTTATGCCAAATATTGGTTGTTTGTGGCTGCTTTAACCCTGGCCTGCTGCACTTTAAACAAAATTCCGTTTTGTTTATTTCTGAATTTCGTTTGAGCTATCAAGATTTAATTGGGCTAGGGTGCCCTGCCTTTGGTATAGGGTAACCAGCAAAAGTCGTTTGCTCTCCCAAAGTGAGGGATTTGTGGTAGAATGGGCTATACTACTTGGGCACCCCCAATTTCTACATCCTATATCTGTACTGTTTCTCTATCTATACAGCTATTCTATACCTTTATCTTTAATATCTTATCTTTTCCAGTCATTCGCACAACTCAGCAAATGACAAGCCGTACCTTTGTTATTGCTATGGGACTTGGGGTCACATTTGGGTTCAGCTTTGCTTACCTGCTTCTTGCATCTGGTAGTCGTGCCACCTCAGTTCTTCCAATGCCTGTTGGAATTAAAGGGTAAGAGCAAACCTTACTTTCCTCCTAAGGACCCTTCCGCCAAGCTGACTTTGAAAGATGCTTTATGGGTTAATGGTTCGTCAATTCTCGTTTAGTAAGTTTTTTTTTACAAGGGATGTCTTCAGCCAGTGGCCGAAATCTGAACTTGCAATAAAACCACTGAGTATAATAGTATACTAAAAAACTGGCTAAAAAAGAAAACTCGCTATTATGTTTGACAGCAAAATGTCGGCCCTTTTTGGCAAAGGTTTGATTCGCCAGGATGCTGGTGGACTGGAAAAAAAAGTCCAGTAACAGCCTTGCAAGTGTCCTTGGCTAGAACGGACGAACTATCTCTGTGAAAGGGGACGTTTTTGCGTGGATGGCTGTAGAGCTGAATGGTGATCCCATCCACTCAAAAATGAGAAAATTGATCGGGCATTGAACGGTTGAGGAAGATGGGTTCCGTCCACGCGAAAATGCCCATTCAGCTGGATGCGATCGTGTGAGTGGGAAGGTCCACACAGTATCCCGTTCAGCTCAGTACTGCCCTCGGAGCGGTGTTGAACGGGAGCGTCCATCTGGATTGCCCGTTTTGTTCATCCGTACACGCGAAAACGACAAAAAGATCAACGGCATCCACTTTTCCGATTTAGCAGTTGTTTTACCTTTAATACCTTAAATCGCAGCTTGTAGAAAAATAGGGATTTCTCCTGTAGAATTCGTTCCGTAGTTGACTGTATGGTTGGTATGTATGATGGTTTGTTTGTTTTGTGGTGAAACTTCACAAGTTGATACTACTATCTACGGCATCCCATTTCAGCTTCCACTTGATGTCGTCCCACTCCTCATCAACGGATTTTTTTTTAAAGATTAACTGTTTCTCATTTCACAGCTTACTGTTTTTTTTCGAAGAGGGAATTCCAAAGCGGGGTTGCTCTGGTAGAGGGGATTCATGTCTGATTCTAGTTGAAGCATGGGGTGTTTGTATTCTTCTGCTGTTTCCACTTGTTTTGATAGTTGGGTTTCGTGCGAAGACTTTAGGAGTCTTCGCGTATGTTTCCCAGTCAGCTTAGGCTCAAGGGCGCAACAGATAGAATAATGCAACAAGCCTGTACCACCTTTAAATCTACATTATGTCGTCTACCAGTAGATCTACTATCTTTTGTGAATTCCTGGAGTTAGAAAACACATGTACCGTACTGTGATTTATTTAATTTTTGGCCAAAGAACGAATTTTCTGTTTTTTTTTTTTTTTTTTTTATTTGTTTCGAAATTCCGTCAGCTGAAAATTTAGTGTTTCCAGCAGTGACTACTCTACATTTCTTCGTTAATTTGTGGGTTTTTTTTAATCCCAACATTTTCTGGTACCCTGAAGGGTAATACATCTTGATCCCAGTTCACAAGAACCACCAAATGAGAGGGCTGTGATCTGCAAATCAAGAGTGAGCAGTCAATCATAGGAATATTTAGCCTATCATTATACCCAAAATACTTTTTGTTTATTATGTCATTATAATAATGTCATTAAATACTACCAAGGTGACTGGACCCTTGCCAAGATGGGCCGAAAAATCGCCTCCGAAGCACAGTAGCTGACGTATCCATTTTATGAATTGATTGAATATAATAATGTTATTACTATTAAATTGTTTATTATTATACTAATAATATATTATCTTTTTTTGTCTTATGCAACTGGCATGTCTGTCGATTTTATGCCACTTAAGTTTGGCACACTTGTCAATAAAATTGTACCTTACCTTACCTTATAATGGATTTACTGCCCATGATAGAGCATAAATGTACAAAAAGTAGTATTTGTATGAGGTCATGGATGCAGGTGCGAGCAAACTGTCTCCCTCTTTATAGTGTTTGGAAAAAAAAGGTGTTACCCGGAAATGCGGTATTTGCGGTGATTTTGATGGGCTGGACCATTTTCTTTTCCGATGTCAGGGGCTAAGCGAGGTAAGAGGGAGTTTTCTTGGGGATGGTGGTCGTGAGCCCCTTCTTGGAATTTTGAAGTCGACGTCGAAAGTAAATATAGTAGTAGTTGGAAATTTTGTCCGGAAAGGTCTTATTATTCGAAAGTTGAGCGTTTCATGATTTTTATTTGGTAGTTGTTTGTTGTTGTATATGTATGTATACGGCCTGAAAAATGGCTTTAAATACAGTCATTCATTCATTCATTCATATTGTAAAGACATGTTTAGGCCTATTAGTGTTTTTTTTAACAAGCATAAGCTGACAAACCTAAGTGTCTAGAAAAAAACTACCGGTCCTTTAAGCCATCGGAAGGGAATTCAGGCCGTCATCTCTGAATGTTTCGAGAAAACACAAATCCGTTTTGTCCTTCCTCCTTTGAGTTATGCCACAGCGGATAGTTGTCTATTGAACGTGACGTATCTGCGTCTTGGTCAGTTAGCGGGCTAGAACAACTAATTGGATTGGCACCGGACCTACTGAGACCGATAGTTGATAGGACTAAATTGGTTGGATGACATATGATGGAATTGTGAAGTAACAAATAACCTAGAAATTAAATAGCCCTAGGATATCTAAGCTCTTCCGAGGATTTCATGCTTTCCACCCAACACTTAGGGCGTCCGCGTGTTCCTAATAGTTGTCTGTTCAGTGCCGTCTTTACCCTTAGGCACAAAACGAGAGGCCAAGCAGCCGGTGTAAATTGTTGAGAAATCAGGCTACGCTTGCTAGCCGTGTTGCCTTGTTCATTGCGATCCAGGATCCAGGTGTGACCAACTACGTTGCACCGTCATTTACGTTACCGAAATTATGCTCATATGTGACAAGTGTGGCTCGACCAAGAATCGTGTGTGCTGATGTGCTGGCGTTTTTGGGATCCCAAAACGTAAGTGGAGGGATACCTATGACATCGCAAAAGTTGTCCGTCCGTCCGTCTGTCCGTCCGTCTGTAAGCACGATAACTCTCGAAGGGAATGAGATATTTTGATGAAACTTGGTGTGAGGATTCGTTGGGTCGTCGAACCAGTAAGTTCGTAGATGGGCTTTGTAGTCCTACATTTAGGGGTGGGGGAGGGGGTTCAAATTAATGGGCAAACAAAATATTTTCAAACAGCTAATGTGATAGTGGATTATGGGGTAAGAAGACATGCTCAACACGATGGTGAAAACCATTTTGTCATCGGACAAGTAGTTCGCCTGGAATCCGGCCAAAACCGGAAAAGTTTGTTGAAAGTAAACGTTTTATTTGAAGTTGATTAGATGTTCGATTTGGGGGTAAAAAGACATGCTGAAGACGA
This sequence comes from Branchinecta lynchi, assembly GCA_023053575.1. Taxonomy (NCBI): domain Eukaryota; kingdom Metazoa; phylum Arthropoda; class Branchiopoda; order Anostraca; family Branchinectidae; genus Branchinecta; species Branchinecta lynchi. The sequence continues at coordinate 5,336,851 of JAKZAP010000006.1, read as the reverse complement.
TGGTGAAAAATATTTTCTCGACGGACAAGTATTTCGCCCGGAATTCGGCCCAAACCGGAAAGTTTGTTGAAAGTAAAAGTTTTATTTGAAGTTGATTAGATGTTCGATTTAGGGTAAGAAGACATGCTGAACGCTTACGTGAAAACAATTTTCTACCCGGACATGTAGTTCGCCCGGAATCCGGCCAAAACCGGAAAACTGTTGGAAGTTAAAGTTTTATTTCTAGTTGATTAGATAATCGATTTCGGGGTAAGAAGAGATGTTGAGTCCCTGTATGACAATCATATTTTACCCGGACATATAGTTCGACCGGAATCCGGCTGGAATCGGAAAATTTGTTATAAGCTAAATTTTTATTTGAAGTTGATTATATGTTCATTACTGGGGAAAGAAGATACCATGATTTCGTCTTTTAGCTTTCTTTTTTAGCCGGATAAGTAGTTCTGGAGTTCGGCCGAAACCGGGAAATTGGCAGAAGTGGCAGGAAGTTTTCGTCAAAACAGATATGTCTTATAGGGGTAAACACACATGCTGAATTCATAGCTGAACTTGGTTTTCTCAGGTGATTAGCTATTTGGCCTTAATCTGTTTCTGAATTGTAATTGTAAAAATGTTCAAGGAGTCTGGCGATGACTGGACCTGGCTAAGACAAGACCCAGTTGTCTGGATCAGATATTGAATTTTTGGGATCCCATCGAAACCTTTGGTCTTGTTGTAATTTTGAAATGAAAAGGGCCAAAAAAGCATGGATGGCAAAGAGTCCACCAACAGTAAAAGACGGCACTGTGTCTGTTGTTTCCTTTGTATGGCTAAAGTCGTTTAGGTTTTGTTGTAAAACTTTTCTCCCTTTCAGATTTGTCCTTCCTAGCCTATAGTTACTTCGTTTCCCGTGGTTTTGCTGCTAATGATGGATATAAAAAGTCTTTCAACCACATATCTGTCTTATCTTGCTTGAAAGGTTATAAACAGAGTTGAACCTAATAAATAGTCCTGCAGTTATAGACTGAGAACGTAATCTAGGATAAATACTGGTGGTAAGTGACCACAGACACAACTTATGTAGGTTAATCAGGCAACTGAGATAAGGTGTAGTGTCGTATTTTCCGGTGATGTTTGTTGTTTCTGAACGTCGGAGTCAACTAACTAATAATGGTTGTCGACAACGTTCTTAGCAAGGGTTCTCCTCAGATAATATTTCACCAACAAAATTGATGAATACCCCTGTAAAAGAGGGTCTGTGTAGGTTTGGTCGTCTGTGTTGGAGATGGGACCTTCGGAGGGTTTAGTTGGTAAGCTCGGCCATGGAGGGAAACAGGGGAACGTTGGTGAGGGTCTGAGGTGCCGGGTGAGAGAGGGTACGAAGTTGTTGCAGTACAGGGATAATTATTAAAAGCATTGCTGTATGAATTTTTATTCTCTACAGTGCTTGTTTCATGTATTTTTAGTTTGGTGTCTCAAATTATAAAACTTAAAAAAAAAAAAAATATACTTTATAAAACCTCCGAGATATGGCAGGATAGATCTATATTACCCATTTCAGATGTGATTCAGAGCATAGCTTAACAACCTAGGTTGATATTCTGTGATTCAGAGCCAGCTTGGACTAAGAGAATACTAGTTAGTCGTTGCTATTGTTACCGGTGGCAGAAGAAGACCTAAGATTTCGATGGGATCCCACAAATCTAATATTTGATCCAGACAACTGGGTCTTGTCTTCACCAGATCGAGTCTTCGCCAGGCTAATCATCATTCATCAGAGAAAACTAAGTTCAGATATACCTCTATAAGCCATATCTGTTTGACGATACTGACCGAAACTTCCTGCTTTACTTCTGCCAAATTTCCGGTTTCGGCCGAATTCCGAGCGAACTACTTGTCCAGCAAACAAAGAAATTCAGAATCGAATTCAGCGTATCCCTATAAAGAACATCAAATCAATTTCAAATAAAACTTTAACTTATAAAAAACCGGGTACAACCGGATTCCGGACGAATTATATGCCCTGTTGAAAAATGATTGTCATATATTGACTCAGCGTCTCGTCTTACCCTTAAATCTGTCATCCAATCAACTTCAAATAAAACTTATTACTTTTAACAATTTTTCCGGTTTTGGCCGGATTCCAGGCGAACTAGTTGTCCGGGTAGAAAATGCTTTTCACGTAAGTGTTCAGCATGTCTACTTAACCCTAAATCGAACATTAAGTCAACTTCAGATAAACATTTACTTTTAACCAACTTTCCGGTTTTTGCCGGATTCCGGATAAACTACTTGTCGGACGAGAAAATATTTTGCATATCCGTGTTAGTATGTCTTCTTACCCCATAATCGACCATCACATTAGCTGTTTAAAAATATTTTGTTTGACCCTTAGTTTGAACCCCCACCTCTAAATGTCCGCGAACTTGACCTTACCCTTGACCCAAAGAATCCTCACACCAAGTTTCATCATAATATCTCAGTCCCTCCGAGAGGTATCGTGTTGACAGACGGACGGACGGACATACGGACAACTTTTTCGATGTCATAGGTATCCCTCCACTTACGTTTTGGGATCCCAAAAACAGGTTCAAGCCTGTGACGGAAGTTGGTTCCACGATTTCCAAACTTCCACCTGCCCACGTCTGTCTTGAAGCGCTGCGGGCTAGGAGTTTGTTCCCGAGGGGTTGCGGACTACCCAGCACCTGCTGTACATCCTTTCCCGGCACCAACCGAAATCGGCGGTGCTGGCACTGGTGCCGGCAAAAACGCTCCTAAAAATGCCTATTTTGACGTGGCAACCGGTGCCGGCACCGACCTAACACCCTGCACTTGCTGTACACCAAAATCGAGAGTGGGCAACCCCTCGTTTGTTTCATTTAAGAGCTAAAAGTTCACCTGGGCTGTCGTAGGTTTCACTGAATATATGCTTCGGTTCATACCACTCCTATGATACATAGATGGCGCTTTAGAATAGGATAGAATAGAATATATTTACGCGAATGCCCGAAGACCATGCCAAAAATGTACGTATTAAAATTGTTTTTAATAATATAAGCTACTCACAACATACAAAGAAATAATAATAACTATCAAATAAACAAATCGCGGTGGGTAAACCTTGATATGTCCAAGGGATATGATCAAGGGACCCACAAGGCGGGGCCTCGTGGTGAAACCAAATATATAATTTCCTTCCCTGACATATCGATGTGAACTGATTATATGGATTTGCCTTCGGGCGGGATGAATGTTTCTATGGCCGACTCTGCCTGAATATTTTAGTGGTTTGGGAACAAGGCCCGTATCCAGGGGTGGGGGGGGTCAACCCCCTCCCCCGAAACATAAAAAAATAACAGTTTTTATAGGCTCTCTGATCTATGTCTTTTTTTCCGATCCGTGCCCCCCCCCCCAAAAAAAAAAATAATTCCTGGATACGGGTCTGTTTGCGAACAATGTTCACAAGCTCCTTGGTAGCTGAAATGGTAGAGCGACTGACTTCTAACCCGGTGAAAAATTTATCTCAAAATAGTAGTATGAAGTTGTACGAAAAAGTAGCGTGCAGTACGATGCTACTACATGCTTCTATGTCAAGGCTACGTATTACTACATTCTACTGCTTGCTACTATTAGCAAGACTGGATGCTACTGGATAGTACTGCTTAAGATTGGCACAGCCTGAGGTATATTAAATGATAGTATTCTTTACTATTACCAAGAACAAACTATTACGTATCAATGCATGCAACTTTTTTGTGCAAATATCATACAACTACGCAGGCTACACATTTTTCATCGGAAAGCAGAGGGTCCTGATTTAAATTCCGGCTGAGGAGTATTTATGTTCACTTCGTTATTTATAAAAAATAGTTGTATTTTTGATCCGAATTCTCCGTTCCGGATTCTCGCTTCTGAATTCTCGATTCTCGTACAAATTACCGTTTTTGCTCCTCTGACTTCTTCATTCTCGCTTTTGACAAAAACACTAATTGTGTATATGCATATTGAACACCTGAACTCTGTTGACCAATCAGGGAGGAGGACGGAGAGAGGAGAATCGACAATTCAACATTGGAGCAAATTCTCGATTCTGCAGAATCGCGAGGCTTTTCCCGTTCTCGATTCTGGCAAAAACGCAAGAAAAGGAGAATTCACTTATCTGAATAGTCAAAAAATGCGAAAAAGGAGAATTCACTTATCTGAATAGTCAAAAAATGCGAAAAAGGAGAATTCACTTATCTGAATAGTCAAAAAATGCGAAAAAGGAGAATTTGGAGGAGAATCGCGAGGAGAATTCGGATCAAAATCACAACTAATGTCTTCCCTCTCATTTCTCTAATCGTCTGCTTTCTTCGAGAAATTAAGAGCAGCTGAACTTTTGTATCCCATGCGTCATCGTCCAACCTCCAAAATCATGCACACCCTCCAGGCCCTAAAGTCAATACCTTTCCAGGGTACAAGAGGACAATTTTGTTTTGAAGAAGAAGACAAGGTTAAACGTAAGATTAGAATTTGAAGCATAAATATATATACATATAAATCGTTCATTGACCAAAATACATTGACCACCTTCAAAGGGATATAAAATGGCCAATGACAAATGATAATTAATACCAGATAAACACGGCTAAGAACTATTAAACGAACGAACAAAGTACGGCAAAAACGTTGTTGATTTATTTGTTGATTTATCTTTGTTTTAGTGTGTTCCGTGTTGGGCCTGTTTTTATGGCACTTGATCATACTCAAGTGCCGTATAGTGATAGTACTTTCTGTCGGTCTGTCTGTCTGTCGCTTTGTCTCTCTGTCGGTCTGTCCCGGTTTTGCGAGTTTGGGGACTTCCACATAAGCTAGGACGATGAAACTTGGCAGGCATATAAGGGACCCAACCAGATTAACTTGGAAATAATCACTTCCCGATCCGGCAATCGTGGGGGGAGTGGAGGGATCGGAAATCCGGAATCTAGTAACATGCATAACTTTAGAACGGGTGATCGGACATGCATGAAACTTGACATATGTCAAGAACAAGTGCTTCAGATGCTCTGTTTCAAATTCAGACCAGCTCCGATAACTGGGGGGGGGGGGAGCTAGAGGGGGGCACCGGAAATCTCGTAAATCGCTTCCAAATAAGCTAGGACGACGAAACTTGGAATGCCTATCAGGAAACCGACCAGATTAACTTGGAATTAATCACTTCCCCGATCCGGCCATCGTGGGGGGAGTGGAGGGATGGGAAATCCGGAAACTAGTAACATAACTTTGGACGGGTTATCGGACATGCATGAAACTTGACTAGAACTTGACAATTGTCAAGAACAACTGTAGTAGTATATAATACCGGCTCCCACTCCACCCTCCCCCCAATTTCAAAACCCCATTTTAACATCAATTTCTTAAACTTTAACATCCTTTTTACCAAATTATCCCCCTTTTTAAGAACATTTTTATTTTCTTACTTCCAAAATAAAGGATACAAGAAATGAGAATATTACCCTTTACTACATATAAAATACTACAATATACTACTACTTCTTTTTTTTTACATTTTTCATTTTTTATTCAAATATTACTGAGTAAACAGTTCTAAATCCACATATGTTTCTTTGTTCTTGTTTTCGCGTACAATAGGCTGCAAAACCAGATTTTTCTTTAAAAGTAATTCGTTAGCAATGGCATTATATTTCTGAGTTATAAACAAATCACAGGGTTTGTCATTATGATTAATAACTACAACCAACTTATCACCATATTTTGTCTTAGCAATTCTCATTTTAACAATAGTATATTTCAGTCCTAGAACTAGTTCTTCTTTCCTGATTGTCTCATTGTATTTATTCATTCTGATTGTATTCAAGACTTCCTTTGTGGACTCCATTTATTAGGGGATGATTTTATTAAATAAAAATCCAGGCTCACAAACTCACATACATATTTTTATTGATAATATCTAATGTAGCTTTTCTTTCATAATATATAACACAGTAAAATTTATATGGTACGGGTTGATTATCTTTCAACGTTAAACTTATTTCAATATCAGCAGTTGTTCCATTATAAATATTTGACTCGTGTTTGGTAACATCGAAACAGAATAGTGGATATACTTCTTTAAATTCTTCTATACTAACAACACTACCAGTATCAAATGCTAATTGTTTATAACCCAAATGTATGAACCTATTGTAAAGATTTGAGTATTTACATTTATCATCGCTAAAATCACATTTAAGTGGTTCTTCAGGATATTTATCCCCATTAATTCTAAGTTCTATGTCTGTTAAATTCATATGATCAAACACCATATTATTCATTAATTGATTGTTATGCTTTTCATTTTCTGTAGCATCACAACTACTTTTGTTGGATTGTTTCTCTCAGAAATAACTTTCCAAGTGTGCTCCTTATTCTGACTAACATCACTTTTATAACTATTACATGCTTCCCACATCAGATTATGCTTTTTATCCTTAGCAAGACCCTTTTCTAAGTTACTCATCATTTCAATACTAGGAGCTACAATAGGGATCTTAAAGGATAAATACTCGATGACTACTTTGAAATTAGTATTTCCATTTCTTATAATCATGTTGTTATCATAATTTCTTCTTAGAAATATTTTATGCGATGCACCTCTGAAGAATCGTTTGTTTCCTTTCAAAAATCCAAACAATTCTGATAATGGTAAATACATATTTACTAATTTACTGCTCTTTGTTCTGTTATATCTTTTTTCAGATCCTTTATTATAATTATCATTATTGGTCAACCTGACTGTTCCAGCCCCTGCAGTAAACGAAGCAATTACAGGATTGATTTCTTTCCCTTGATTATAATCTTTATACCAGAAATGATTTCTTGCAGCACTTCTAGAATAATCATCAGAGTATTCAATCAACTTTGTAACGGTAGTTGTAATACCAACATGATTAATTTTTTCAACCGATTCATCGTTAATTACATACTCAGCGGTACTGAATAAATTAAATCCATTATTCGTTAAAGTAGCAACATCGGTTGCAGCTAAAGGAGTCCCATCTTCGTTTACTATTCTTACACTGACATCAAGATAACTTTCACTTGGATAAAACCAAGAATCTAATTTCTTTGTTATGAATTCAAACTCTGATTTATTAGATACATTCACATCTGTTTCTCGAATTTCTTTAAATTCATATTTAACCACTGTATCATCCACAAACGGTTCATCAAAAATGTTCCATTGCGGACTGATAACTTTATTTACTGCCATTTATATAGGAAAGAAATTATTAAATAAAACTTATTTCAGAATCTTTAATCCATTTCCAGTCATTAACGTTTTGATCAAGTCCTGACTTCTTTGATTTAAAATCCTTTTATTTGTACCGATAAGATCCTTCATCGATTTTTTGTTTCCAATTACATCGATGAGTTCCTTCTTGTTTACATTGATCAGATCTTTCCCATATTCTATTGCTCTGTTTTTCAACAACTCAAATCTCGGTTTAATAACATTATTATACATTGACATAGCCCCATCTTTTATTTGTTTTGCTGACGTTTGAAATAACTGGGAATTAACAATGTTTTTGAATACACTACCGATTCCACTTCCATACTGCTTTTTATAAAGTAATCGCTTATTATTAATCAACATTTATAGGTAAATAATTTTATTTCACTAATCAATAAGCTTTTCTTAAATGCAGTACGTATCCAACGTTATCACCGTTCAAATCGATAGGTCTTCCCAACTGATCAGTAATTGTCATTCTCAAGGAGTAAATAAAGTCTTTCATATTGATAGGAAGATAAATGAGTTGTCTAGGATTCTCAACAATTTGACAACCCGGTTCTGTATTCGGAACAAATGTCCAAATGACATCTGATTTACTTTTGTTTACGATAGAACTGTTTACGAGAGAGCAGTGAATTTGAATTTTATCAACGCTTCTTGTTATATTCGGAAGCTTTATACCTTCATTGATTTTCTTAGATATCTCACTATCCTTATCAAACCCTAAAATCTGACACAAGTCACTATTAAATCTAAACACATATTTTTCTTGTAATAGTATGACAAATCTCATAGATGCTGGATTGGATGAAATTACAATAGGACATTTATCTTTTGGGGTATCAAAATACTGACACAAAAAATAATTCAAACAATCATCGTTATACATCCCATTAGGAATAGTAACATTCATCCATCCCCCCTCTTCATCTTTCCTATATTGAAATGTATTATTTCCAAATTTATCACTTATATTATGCCACGAATACCACAAAGTACACTGATTCAAACCTATTTCATAATCACAATTACGGTTCAATTCGATTGGTTGACTAAATTTTATATCAATGATACTTTCATTACCTTCAATGTTTAACAACACCATTTATTAGAAATATTTTTTATATATTGAATTGTAATATCTCTTCGTAAGAAGTTTATTTCGCATTAACGAATCCAAAATATCAATAGCTTCATTTCTCACCTCATCAGATGTATTTCCGTTTACTCTGCTACCTATCAAAGTGTATAATTTTGAAATCATATCATCACAATTCATAAATATTCCAGTTCCTTGTTGATTGATAAAGGGTATACTAGATTGAATTTTTTTTAATCTATCTTTATAGTCTTGTATAAATAAAATAATTTTATCATACTTACTAGAACTATAACTTTTACTTTTCAGACCACCATAACTTTGACTTATAGATGTTAAATAATTCAGAGCCCCATCTATTTCGTTAGGATGCTTAAGGTAATAATGAGGCATTTTAAAATAATTATCGGTATCATTCCAGTCATCTTTATATTTTAAATTAATTTGATTTAATAATTCCACATCAATATTTAAGTTTAGATTTACGTCATATGGTTGTTCTAGATTGGGTTCTATAGCATGAGTGGGAGCTCGACTCGATTCCTCTGAAGTAGTGGTCTGTAAAGCTGTTTTAAATGTATCACCTAATCTGACAAACCGTCTTCTTGAATTATTATCACCTTCCTGTAGTTTATTAATTATCGTTTCAGCGTTCTCTTGTAATTTTTTGATGGTATCTTTAGTGTTTTCTTTTTGTGCTATAATAACTGGAGCGTTTAACTCTGAAGCATATTCCCGAAATCCTGCCTTCTCCATCTCATTTTGTTGAACCTTTCTTCTCTGAATTTCTCTGTTCTTCACTATATCCGATAAAATATCACTCAAGCGTCTTGAATCCATTTATATACAAGTAATTTTATTTCATAATAAATTTTGAAAGTTCTTTTTCATAAAACCCTCCTTGAATTAATTCCCCACTTTTGTCAGATATTTCATAAGTAATGGGAATGGTAGGTCTGATGGTTGCTATCTGAAATACTTCATCCGTATAATTAGGTAAATATCCTTTATCAAAAACACTTTTTTCTTTTTTAATTCTGACTAAATCCCCTACTTTGACTTTGTGACTCTGTGAGTTTCCTGTGATTTTGTAGTCATCTACTGGAGGAAACAAAGCATTGTAAACCATTTTCTGATTTACCTTTTTACTAGCATCAATTGGTTTCATTTGTACTGAGCGATGCTAGGAGTTATTATAATTACTCACAAATAAAGGTAAAATATCATTCCAATTAGCAGTGCTATTGTGAGTGAAATATTTCCATAACTTTTCTTTTAGCGTTCTGTTGAATCGTTCTACAATTTGCGCTTTCAATTCGCTTTCAGATGCAAACCAGTGTATGCCGTTATTTTTCAAAAAAGTTTGAACATTTCTCATCACAAATTCTTTACCTTTATCAGTTTGTAGTTTCTTAGGAATTCTTTCTTTAAATATAACACTGAATGCTTTTATTATTTCAGCACCCGTTTTGTCTTTCAGAGGGATACACCAAGCATATTTACTAAAGCAATCAATAACAGTTAAAATGTAATTTGTTTTATTATTTTCTTTTTTATATTTCTGCATGTCAACTAAATCAGCTTGCCATTGCTCATCAACATAGTGAACATACACTCGCCTCCTTTCAAAGTTATGATAGGAAGGTTTGTGTAACGTATACACATTCTCATTTTGCAACACATTTTTTATTTTATCTTTGGAAACCTTAACACCATTTTCTTTTAATTTTCTGTAAATATCATCCACACCTGAATAATTAGAATAATACGTCTTTAAAATATCTGTTTCTGCGTTGAGGTTTTTTTTAAAAAGCGATTTTTCATTGAACAACAGATAACGCAATTACCTTTCAGCATTGGAACATTATTTTTTTGTGACACTGCCTTAAACATTGATTCAGTGTCAGTGCTCTTTTTACATTTCATACAATAAATCTCCATTTATTAGAAAACAATTTTCTTAAACGAAAAGCTACCAACCCTTCATTTTCCGCTGGATGTAGGAAATGCAGTGAAAACCACAGTTTAATTCATCTATATTTTGAACAGCAAGATTTTCATAAGCTATTTTTTTCTTTGAAGTTTTTAGATATTTAACTATTTCTTTTCCTGGGGGAATACCGAAAGAATCAAAAAATTCTACATGGGGGTATTCAGGTAGATTACAATACGCAACCCAGTGAGTTCCAGGCATTCCGAGTTTATCATAATTAATGACCCCGCATTCTATACTATTTATATGTTTGGGTAGCGTATCTATAGAGAACACACCTCTAAACTGTGGTATATCCCCTAATGCATCCATAATATCAAAATTGGTTAGAGGTCCTACTTTACTTTTGCTTCTTTTTTGATGTCCCCGTTTTTTGACTTCCTAGGCCTTCCACGTACCCCATTACCCACAACTTTTTGTGTTCCAGGGAGTGTAAGCGCTTCACCTATGTTGACATCATCGTTTTTTTCCTTCCTAGGCCTTCCACGTACCCCATTACCCACAACTTTTTGTGTTCCAGGAAGTTTAAGCGCTCCACCTATGTTGACATCATCGGTTTCCTTCCCACGTAACCCATTACCCACAACTTTTTGTGTTCCAGGAAGTTTTAGCGCTCCACCTGTGTTGGTCATTTTATCCATAATTTTCTTACCAGCGAATGTACCCAAAGCAGCAGCACCACTTGTTAAAGCTGCCTTACCAAGGGTAATTGCTAGCGGTATTAAAAATGGAAGTAATCCACCCTTTTGAATCGCTTCTTTCATCTGTTTGTATGATACATCAATATCACAGCCCTTATTATTCATTTTACATGTTTCAATTGTATCAATTTGTCGTTTACTTAAAAGTAACTTAACTGGTTCTCGTTCATTTTGTCTACTATGACTAACACGTATCTGACATTTTTGTTTAACACCAAAGCATTTCTTCAGCTTTCCTTTCTGAAGCTTTGACAAATAAACTGTATACTCCATTGTTTCAACCATTTATTAGGGAATTAATTTATCTTATAAAATTTATTTACCAGCCATCATTTTTTCTATTCTGGTAACGAATGGTTTGTCAACAGGTTTTAGCTCTAGCTCTAGAAGCCTTTTTAAAATATTTACTACTGCTCTTTCAATATTATCGATACGAGTTTTTTGACCAGCAATCTTTCCTTCAATTATACCGTTATGGGTGTGTTGCCCAAGAAGCTTTTTGTCATAATCTAAAAGATTCATAGTTAACGTTGCTAAATTAACAGCATCATTTTTGTTTCTAGGGTTTTGAACATTTGTTATCAACTTGTTTTCAGCGTTAATCTCTTTATCATTAACTCGAACTATTTCTTTTACAAATAACCCTTTATTTTTAATCCTTACCAATAAATTATCAGGAGAATCATGTACCGCAGTTAATCTGTTGATATCTTCGCTAAAATACTGATTTTCCCCCACTTGTTGTGTGGTAATTTCTTCTTTAAATTGATTCAAAATAATAGTCATAGATCTGAAACTAATAGCGTCCTGGTCAGCTTTCGCATCCCCTAACATAATAATTCTCTTATCTTGTAGGTTAATATTACCGTTGTCATCAGTAACTCTCTTTTCATTCGATTCGTTACTAACCTTTTTCCCAACACTACCAAATTTATTCATTTATTATAGAAATAAATTATCCGGTAAATTTTTCAAAGTTTTTCCTGTACTTCAGGGTTTTATCTTTTGTTTTTAAATCTATGAAGAAAAAACCGTAGCCCTTGGTTGCAGTCTCGAATTGTTTGAGAAATTGTTCATTGTCTATGCTGGATACATGGCTTTGTCTTATTAATTTTACTTCTTTTGGATTAGAACACTGAAAGAATGCAAAATAATTGCACTGGAGCCTTACCACCTTTGGCGTTTTATGATAGCTTTGAGACAAGTAAATAATTGAGGCATTTTTCTTTCTTCCTCGTATGAATAAGTCTTCTATTTTCTTCTGGTCTTTTTCAGTGACAAAATCGTCAAAGATAATCAAGTTTTGGTACTCAGGGTCTAAGTCGTCAACATCGACAATATCATCAAGATTGTTACTTACTGTTAAGACTTTCGATTTGCATTGTGACTCCAAAGTGGTCAAATTGGTTATAAGGTCTTGGTATTTATCTTCTTCAAGATCTTTTGCATACAAGTATATTCGGTTGAAACAAAGATATTCATAAATTAAATTCAAAAGAAGGTTAGTTTTCCCTGTTCCAGAACTACCACAAATTAAGAGTCTAAATGGCCACTGAGGTGCAAGGTCGTGCTTATTCTGATAAGTGTTCTTTTCACTAAAATCATAGACTTTGATTGGAGCCTTTTCATTCATTTATTTAGGAAGAATTTTTCATTATAAGATTTACTTGAGTATTTTAAGTATATACTTGAAGTTTTGAAGTAGGTACTTGATTTTTTTAAGTAGGTACTTGAATTTTTTTAAGTAGGTACTTGAATTTTTTAAGTAGGTACTTGAAGTTTTGAATTAGGTACTTGATTTTTTTCAGTAGGTACTTGAATTTTTTAAGTAGGTACTTAATTTTTTTAAGTAGGTACTTGAATTTTTTAAGTAGGTACTTGAATTTTTTAAGTAGGTACTTGAAGTTTTGAAGTAGGTACTTGATTTTTTTCAGTAGGTACTTGAATTTTTTAAGTAGGTACTTGAATTTTTTAAGTAGGTACTTGAATTTTTTTAAGTAGGTACTTGAATTTTTTAAGTAGGTACTTGAAGTTTTGAAGTAGGTACTTGATTTTTTTAAGTAGGTACTTGAATTTTTTAAGTAGGTACTTGAATTTAATGTTTATAACCTAAAGGTAAAGTGTGTACTTTATCGCTTGTTACTATCCTTTTATCATCCTTAGGATCTAACGCTTTTTTATTCTGTTCTTCTAGAAACATATTGTGCTTGTATGATCTTAAGTTATACTGAGTTATAGAAAGGTTTTCCGTTTTACCAAACAGTACATCCTTATAGTTTTGAATCGTAATTTTATCTTTAACTATATTGGTTTTTATTCCTTTCAGTTTTTTGCTAGCCTTTGAAGGGTCTTGGTTGTCCTTTAAATAAGCATATACTTTTGATCGTAATCCAACAAACTCTGTCATAACCTGTCCACCTAATTCATCTTTCATTATTCCTATCACTTTCTTATTTACACTAGGAAACCCATATGGATTATCTTTCGCATAATCAGATGTATCGAACCTCTCATTCAAATCCTGTTTGATATCTTGATAAAAATCTTCAGTTCTAATATCATATATGAAAGAATCAGTGTCCATATAACACAAATCAATTTTATCCCCATATTTAGGATTCATATAATCATAATGGAATTCATACATCAATAACTTGGATAGTTCCAATACAGCAAAGCCGATATACATTGGTTTGTCTAATTTTATCTTTTCCTTTGACATTCTTGCTACTGAAAAGTTTTCACTGAATATTATTTCAGATTTAAAGTTGGGTTTCTTTATTATTTTTTCTCTTGTTGCATCATCCGTTATTATTTCCATATCCGCTCGCTTCCTTACGTTTTCCATAGTTTTTCCAAAGCAAGCATTATTCATAAGCTTAAAGAAATCCTTTACAAAATCATTTGTACCTATAGTTCTAAGTGCTGTGTTGTGGTCTATATATCCTTTTAAGTAAGCACTTTCAGTGAATCCTAGTATTCTGTGTACTCTTTTCAATATCAAACCTTTTTGTAAATAGAATTCTAGATTCCTGTGGTGAACTACATAGTTGGTTTTATCTAATACTGTGGTACATAGCTTACCGTTAAAGTGTTCGGGTGCTAATGGTAAATCCTTGTGTAATTCGTGTAGTTCTTTTGGATATTCTAAATCTACCTCATATATAGCACCTACATCTTGTCTCACCGACTTCATCGTAATCACCGACTTGATATGAGTTTTTAGATGGTTGTAATAGTCGATTGATTCGTATTCATTCCTTTCTTTCAAATCATCCGGTATGGAAATGAATTGGAAATCATTCGCTGGTAAATTCTGCGACATCGCCCACCCATATAAATTATTAGCGTCTAAATACATTAAATAATTAGATGGTTTATGCTTATTATAATCACTTGTATATTTATTATTTGCTTTTGCGTATCTTTTTATACATTGGGATACACCACCTCTTATTCCTTTTTCTATAAAGGTATACATGTCTTCCTTTGAGAATAACGGCAAGTCTACTTTCGAATGCTTTAGGAAAGCATCCCATGTTAATCCTGGAGCTGAGAAGTAATGAAGTGGATCCAGATCATAATTATGTATACAAACGTTCCTGAAATTCTCACAACATCCGACAATATTAAAACATCACTTTTTAGATATAATTTGGTATAACCAAGTAATGTTTCACAGTTAAATTGCTTCCATATAGATACCGCTCTTTTATAATCACTTTTGTCAATACCTTTCCCCGTCAACCTAGAATAAAAGCTTTCTATTGGTGGTAACTTTGTACATTTCATTTTATCGAAACTGTCTACGAATTCATAGGGATATACCCCTTTTTTAATTATTTCTTTGAATTCATCGTCATTTTTGAAGCTGTTAGATGTGAATTTGAAATTCTGTCTTAGATGATTACAAGGTACTTTGCAATCACATTTTGCTAAATTTGCTGATAGTTTGTCTAAAGATGAAGCCATAAATCTAATTGAATCTATAAACCGCATCTCATATTTTATTGTCGTATCCGCTTTTGTAATACTTATTGATTTCGAGAATGAGATGAAACTTTCTGCACTTTCAAAAATTCCGTTATCAGGTATCAATTCTCTAATAAATAAATGAGAATCATATTTTGATAAATTATGCATTACTACCGGGATATGCCTAGGAATCCTGTATTTCATATTACATTCAGCATGAGCAAATCCCCTATCTTGTCCTGTCATGTGGTCGTGATCAAAGTGAGGATTTTCAGTAATTTCAGTTGTACAGATGTGACAAGTCTTATTCATTAGATTTTTCCATTTTTCGGTAATTTCTGCATTCGTATAAGTATGGTTTCTTTGTCTGCTTTCATATTTGTTTGCAATTTCTGTGGATACTTTTGTAACGGTTTTAACAAAATGTTCTGCAGCGTCTTCACCGAAATGATCGTAGTATTTGTTCTGGTTTGTATCAAAGGAACAGCATACCTGAAATCCATAAGCAAATGGTTTCTGTTTGGCCACTTTTATTGTTTTCTTTCCGTTTACCTGATTGTATTCTTCGTTATAAGACTCAAAGTCTGCTATTATGCAATAAGGTACTTTCATTTGTTTTGCAATATTTTTATATTGTATACTTGAACCTTCAGGAGGCATTATTATATCAGGATCTTCGCAATTATTTTTGCTTTCATGTTTTTCAAAGTGTTCTTCTTTTGTAAAATGCCTTCCGCAAAAAGTGCATAGGTATGTCTTTGTTTTATTTTTAGAGATTTGACTACCAACTAATTTGCTCAGATCCTTTACCAGTACATAATGATTATCGAAATATAATAAATTAATAACATGTTTAGCTGTTTTGCCATTGATTGTACTTTTTAGTATATGACTTCTGATAATTTTCTCTTTTTCAATTTGAAATAAACAAATCTTAATGTTGTATCTATTTTCAAATTTGTGTATATCTTTAGTATCCATTGGGAAGTTGGTAACCCCTTCGAAATCAAATTCGTTCTCATATTGTTTATATTTCGAAATTCTTTCCGGATGATCCTTAGCTGGATGTAGATTTGCTAAGATAGACCAAAGGAAACATTTCTGGTCGTTATTTTCAATATTCAAGCAAGCTCTTTTATTTTTTATGAAATCTGGCAGTATTTTAAACGTTCCTCCCATGTAAGATTCTATTCGTGTCATCCTATAATCAATTCCTTCATACCGACTAAATTGTAGCCCAGATCGAGGGGTATTACTTAAAGAACTAAGTCTCTTGTTATTATCATTCAAATGATTATGAGTAAGAATGCTATTTTTATTTAAAATCCAAGAAGTACTGTTGTAATACACTACTACTTCTTCATCATTCTCCTGTCGATGGAAAATAACACGAGTTACAAACTGAACTCTATACTGATAAAGTTCATTCATCCGCCGCTGTAAATCGGCGAAAGTAAAAGCAATAAGAGTATGTTCATCTCTTCCATTGCTTTCAACTGATACGTTTACAGTGTACAAATTCTCATTTTCCCTAGAGATAGTAGGTTGTTCTTCTTCTTCAGTTCTAAATAAATGATCAGGAATTAATTTTTCTACTTGGATTTTTTTCTTTTTTATGAAGAGAGTTGATAAACCAATTGGTTTCTGTCTACTGTTATCACGTCTTTCTGTTTGATCTCTTATGATATCTCTATTTTTCTGTACGGAATCTTTATGTTTGGTAATAATATTATTATAGTATTCTCTAACTCTTTTTAGTACTTCTTCTCGGTTTCCGCGAGTTGATAGGTTCTTGTTTTTCAGAAATTTCTTTAATTCGCTTGTCTCTTTTTCTTTGCTATCATTATTTATTTTATTTATTTATTTTTATAACCCGCTGAAAAGACAGAATAGCGGAGTACAAACAAGGAAAAACAACACAAAACACTAAAATACACTAAAATTCACTCTAGAAGAAGGGACAAGCCGTGATGTGCGGGGAAGCTGAGATGGGACGTTGTGGACAATTTTTGACTTATGGCCGAAAGTTTCAGCGATATATCCGGAAGCTTGTAACGCGAAATCAGATGTCTGTTTTTATACCAGGGGGGTAGGAAAAGGAGGAATTTTGCATATCGGTAATAACAAGAACGGAGGGAATGAAGATCTTTTTTCTTTAAAACTGAAGAGAGGCCAGAAAGAAATAAGATAGAATGGTCAGTAAAACTGCTGTAAAGTTTACTAAGGGTTTTTTTATTGTATTTCCCACGATTAGCAACAATCTTCGAGTATGATACTTGAATCTTTCTTTTAGCATTATTAACCGATTGAGACCGGAACGATTTGAGGCTGTTAGTAATGTGGATGCCCAACCACCCAAGAGATGTGACAAGGGGGATAGTCTTAGTTGGGAGAATAAGCGGCTCTTGGTTAGTTGAATTGAAAGATAAGTATTCGCATTTATTAACGTTCAGAGCCAGACCGATCCGGTCGAAAGCAGCTGAAACAAAAGAAACTGACTTCTTTAATCCGGTCTTGCTTCGGCTTATCAGCAGAATATCATCGGCATAAGCAATATAAGAGATATTAATGGAATTAATAATACAAGTGGTAGGTATAGAAGACAGGATGTTAGAGATGCACATTTTAAAAATGGATGGTGAAAGAACCGCGCCCTGTCGAACTCCACGTTTTATCGGGATTCTAAAATCGGATATCTGTCCATCCACTTTAGTGCGCAGAAAAGAATTTGTATACCAATAACGTAATAAAAAAATAATAGAAATATTTATGCCATGTGAAAAAAGCGAGAAAAGGGCTTGGGTATGTACAATGCTATCAAAAGCTTTCGACAGGTCCAAAGCACAAATATGCAGTTCCAAGCCTTTTTTTGTTGCCTCAACCAGGAGAGACGAAAGAACTCGGTGGGCATGTTGACAACCAATACCTTTTTGGAAACCCAATTGGTTTTCTCCGAAGTTAGCATTATTAATAAATGAGGGGAGTAGTACATACTCGAAGACTTTGCTAATCGTACATGAAACGGTGATGGGACGATAAGAGGCACACTCGGAAGTTGGTTTACCTTTTTTAATAATTGATGTTACAATTCCGCAAAGAAAACTATTGGGGACGGCAGAGGAACTCAAGCACATTTGGAAGAGCAATTGAAGATGTTGCTCAAGAGGTGGGCAATTTATTTTTAGATGTCGAGCCGAAATACCGTCGTTATCAACAGAAGAGGAACGGAGACGCTTAATAGCAAGTGAGACCGATGACAAAGACACAGGGAGAATATGTGCTTGAGTGAGGAATGGGGGAAGTGAAGCACTCAGCAGCTTAGAATAAACTGCATGAACATAAAAATTTGCGGCACTAAACATTGACGTATAATATGAATTCCATGCGGAATCGCTGATAACACTGAGCGACGACTTTCCATCAATTTTGTCTGCATTAATTACTTTTGACCAATCGCCTTGTGTACGTGGGAACTCGAGTCCCTTTGAACTGATCGAACGAACGTGCTTCTTATAAATACGCTTAGTTCGTTGCTTAATATCAAACACGGTGCCAGAACGTGGTCTGCCGCAAGAAACCCAAAGTCTTAACCAAAATTTAGCCTTATTCTTCACTATTTTCAGTTCTGGGTCAAGAGACCAATTTGATTTCCGAGTATTTTTTCGAATTCTTTCTTCCGGCACGGCCACTTCTTCCGCCACCCTCAAACTCGAAACGATCTGGTCGTAGTAATTATTAAGACACGAATTGTCATTTGAATACCGCTCAGAAGCCTGCAAAAGGTGGAATGGGACTTTGATATTACTAAGGAGGGAAGATAGCGTAACAGTATACAGCAACAAATCAGCACGATTCCAGTTCCTACGTATAAGCCACTTATGACTTCTAACAGATCTAATGGACGAAAGTGCTATATCAGTTGCAGCAACTGTAAATGAAAGAGGTAAATGATCCACATCATTTTCATCCTCAATGACTAATATAGACGAAATATCAAGAGAGGGAGAAGCAACAACATGGTCAATGTTCGAAAAGCTACCAGAATTATGAACATAAGTGTACATTCTATCCTTTTGAACTAACTTATAATCAGGAAGAGTATCAAGTACTAAATCAGTCCGAGCTGACGGCATTGTATTCTTGTTTTAGTTTTGTAATGGTGATATTATTTTCTTTTATCTCATCTTCCAGAATGGTTCGTAATCTCGGTTCTGGTTTGTAGTCGGATGGTCTGTTCTTATTATGAGTTCTTTCGTTTCTGCGTTCAATTTTAATTTTATCTTCAGCTATCAAAATATACTTATTAAGATGGTTTATTTTATTATTTGTTATTTCATGTTTCTTAGCTCCATTTGTTTTGATTTTATTAATTTTCGCATAAGTCCGCAGTTCATTATATGTGTATAGCGATAATCTTTGTATAACCGCTTTGTTGTTTGATATAACCTTTTTACAAAGCTGAATAACCTCTGCAGTATTCTTCATTTAATAGGGGAACATTTTTTATTAATGAATTTCTCCCGACTGTGTTTTCTTAGTCGTAAAGAAAAGCACTGGTTTCAGTATGCGTTTCACTGAGCAAGCGCTATCTAGATTCTCTCCGATCAGTCAAGAAAGTTTCAGTAGAGTTCCGTAGATAGCAGATGTGTTTTGTGTTTCACGGAGCAAGCGCTATCTAGATCCTCTCCGATCAGTCAAGAAAGTTTCAGTAGAGTTCCGTAGATAGCAGATTGTTTTGTGTTTCACGGAGCAAGCGCTATCTAGATCCTCTCCGATCAGTCAAGAAAGATTCCGTACAGTTTAGCAGGTGGCGGATGTGTTCCGAATCGCGAACCTTTCATTCAATCAAATAATTTCTGAAAGAATTTTATTATATAATAAATGAAGAATTAGAAAAGAAAATGTATGTTTACCGTCGCAGTTACAAGTACTACAATCGTATAAGTAATAGCTTACTTGTATCCAAATTCCTCTTTTCGGCAGCAGGAATGTCTGCGTTTCTAGTGCTACCGTTAGCTTCTTTAAGTTTGGGTGCTGTTATCATCGAAATAATTGAAAAGCAGTTAAGCATTGCTGATAGAAAAGCAGAATTTAGGACAAATTACAATTTTTATACTGAGTTGTTGTCAATGCTAAAATGCGGACAATTAACAATTGAGGAGGTAATTCAGAGAGAAACAGAGATGCGTAAAACCTTTCGATTTTTTCCTCGCGAAAAATACATGAAACAAGTCCGTCTGAATGGCTATAAATATTGTAATAAATCTATAAAAAGTCAAGAGAAATTACCAAACATATAGTCTATTGCTATACTGAATATTGTTTCCTAACTGTCAAATAGATCTTTATTTCATACGCGCATTAATGAGCTGCGTCATTCAAAGTTCTCGCCGTCAATTTGGGATGTAATTACAGTCTCCGGCGTGACTAACACAATCTCATCTTAACTCGGAAACTTTTGCGAATTGAACAAGGACCCTTGGCGCAATGGTTCAACGCTTGGCCGAGCGTTGACTCATCGCCATTCAGACCTTCGAATCCCACTGACCGCAGTTTCTGTTTGTCGATAGTGGGATGGTAATAAAAACTTGCGGGTTCCCCGTTCAGGGCCCCCCAGACTAAGGCCACATCACCACAAACACTACACCAATCGGGGTGTACCAACATCACACCTCTTAATTTTCAAAGTCTGGGGGTGTGGGGTTTTGCAAAAATATTTTATAAAGTTCAAAATCGGTAATCATCATATCATCATGCAGACTCAGTACTGCGTTTGTATCTATCGCATTTATGTGATAAACGTGGTTGGTTTCTATTACCAGATGTTTCAAAGCGATTGGGATTTTTATTTAATAAAATCATCCCCTAATAAATGGAGTCCACAAAGGAAGTCTTGAATACAATCAGAATGAATAAATACAATGAGACAATCAGGAAAGAAGAACTAGTTCTAGGACTGAAATATACTATTGTTAAAATGAGAATTGCTAAGACAAAATATGGTGATAAGTTGGTTGTAGTTATTAATCATAATGACAAACCCTGTGATTTGTTTATAACTCAGAAATATAATGCCATTGCTAACGAATTACTTTTAATCTATCGCATTTATGTGATAAACGTGGTTGGTTTCTATTACCAGATGTTTCAAAGCGATTGGGATTTTTATTTAATAAAATCATCCCCTAATAAATGGAGTCCACAAAGGAAGTCTTGAATACAATCAGAATGAATAAATACAATGAGACAATCAGGAAAGAAGAACTAGTTCTAGGACTGAAATATACTATTGTTAAAATGAGAATTGCTAAGACAAAATATGGTGATAAGTTGGTTGTAGTTATTAATCATAATGACAAACCCTGTGATTTGTTTATAACTCAGAAATATAATGCCATTGCTAACGAATTACTTTTAAAGAAAAATCTGGTTTTGCAGCCTATTGTACGCGAAAACAAGAACAAAGAAACATATGTGGATTTAGAACTGTTTACTCAGTAATATTTGAATAAAAAATGAAAAAAAAAAAAAGAAGTAGTAGTATATTGTAGTATTTTATATGTAGTAAAGGGTAATATTCTCATTTCTTGTATCCTTTATTTTGGAAGTAAGAAAATAAAAATGTTCTTAAAAAGGGGGATAATTTGGTAAAAAGGATGTTAAAGTTTAAGAAATTGATGTTAAAATGGGGTTTTGAAATTGGGGGGAGGGTGGAGTGGGAGCCGGTATTATATACTACTAACTGTATCAGATTTTTAGTTTCTAAATCTGGACCGAATCTGAAAACTGGGGGGGGGGTAGAGGGAGTGGGAAATCTCGTATAGGCTCTAGGGATCGTGATGAAAATTTAAGGGAAGAACATAATCATTAACCCTATATACTATACTAACAAGACCGGATTGTGTCACAGTAGAGGGTGTTATAGGGTTTTTTCCCGGATTTCCGGTGATCACCTTGGCAGAATTATCAGGTAGTCCCCAGGTCGACTTGAAAATAGTTCCTTTCCCGATCCGATGATCGGGGGGGGGGGAGGGGGGTAGAAGGATGGGGAATCCGGATTCTAGCGACATGCTTAACTTTGGAACGGGTGATCAGACGTGCAGGAAACTTGTCAAGTGTCAAGAACAAGTGTCTCAGATGATCAATTTCAAGTCTGGAACGGATCCGAGAACTAGGGGGGGGGGGGGGCCGGAAATCTCGTGAATCGCTTAGAGTCGAAAGATCGGGATGGGACTTGGAGGGAAGAACAAGCATAAGCCGTAGATACATTATTGACAACACAGGACCGGATCGTGTCACAGTGGGGGAGTTGGAGGAGGTTTTCCACAATTCCGATGATCACGAGTTAGGGTACTTCCAGATGTGCTATGACCGTGAAACTTAGCAGGCATGTTAGGGACTCTATCAGATTGGCTTAAAAATAGTCCCTTCGCCGATGTGATCATCGTTCGGAGGAAGAAACAGTTGTCAATGCGTGGTATAACCATTTCAGATTTACTAGATCAAGCTCATTTTCTAATGAAATGAATATTGGGAGAGAGATCCAGCCTTGAAAACTGCAAACCGTATCTGACAAACATGCTAACTGTTCTTACAAGTGCCATATGAGCTTTCAGCTCTTGTTTTTTTGCTCAAAGTACTCAGGCAACATTGATCTGTGAAGTTCAGAATTTAGACATTTGTGGCCAAAACTTGTTGTTAAATGTAAAGTTATGTACTAAAGTAGTGGTTTGCCACGAACGTTCTACAAGAGCCATTTTGATGAGATCCCTACACCGCGAGAAGTACGCGAGTCTCGCCTCTTTAACAACCACGATCCTTTGTGGCTGAATTTCACAGTACATTAATATGTGATCTATTATGTTATTGACCATATTTATGACAAGACGTCGGTATACATGTCGCAAAATTGTATATACTTGTAGATTGTTATGTTATGACAAAAAAAGATAACGGACAAGCAGATGGGTTATTTTTGTGTCCGAACAATGTTTTAACGCAATAATAACCCATCGGCTTGTTCGTTATCTGTTTTTTTTTAGATTATATTGAATTGAATTGAATTCGACCACGAGGTTTGTAATCGCAGCAACTTTAATATAATCTATTCTACCTGGATCGTTACCGCGGCTGCTGACACCAGCCGCGTGACATCTTCTGATTATGTCTACGTACGTGACGTAGCTAGTACATTCTCCAATAATATTGAGATAAATAACAACAGATAAAGTTGAATAGTAGGGACGGCTACTATGCTAATGTCACTGAGAAGAGGGATTTGGAAAATTACAAAGGTCAGAGAAACCTAATCAGATTTCTAGGTTTTCTCTCTAAGGATGTGGTTATTTCTGTAAAGGTTAATTTGTTAGAAGAAAGCTAATCTTTATATTTATCAATAGAAATTTGCTTTGTGACATCCCATACTGTGATTTTCTTTAGATCCCATAATCATGATCATAACCACGACCAACATTCCGAAGAGGACGCTGAGGGTTTCCATGCAGGACCTGTCGTGGATGTTGGCCAACATCCGGAACATATACATAAAGGTATTGTAGAGTTGAAAGTCATCGATAGCTGAGTGGCTAGGGCGTTGGACTTAGAAGTAGAACGGTAGAACGGGTTCAGCATCCTCGTTGAGACAGTTGATGTTACCAGTGGTGATCTTCTGTGGGATTGCCGCTGCCGAACCAGCGTTGAAAAAATGAACGTCGGAAGAAGAGTTAAAAATAAATATATATATACTAACTTTGCAGCCAGTTGTAAAAGAGCACAATAGAGGTAGGCTTCGCCTCTTGAGTGTTGGAGTCTTGAACAGTGCCATATTCATGTATTCGCAGTGAGAAAAGTCAACTACCTACTCAAGCCTTTAATATTTGGCATGCGAAGTTTGGGTTTTGCCTTTTGCTGTACCGTAGAGTAATTGTTCTTTTCGGCAACCGCAGCAGGTATTCTTTGACAGTTTTCTGAGACATTGACTGTTATGGTACTCAATTGTATTACTCAATGGTGTTCCTCACGTTTTCGCCGCTATTCAGGATCTTTAACGGCAGTCAGAAAAATCCCAAAATTTGTAGAGGATAGCAGATCTTTCTGAGCGATCTGATCTTCTTCGATGAAACATTAAAGTATTGTTCAAATAGGTGTAATACGACGTAAAAAAAATATTTTTTTTATTAAAATAATTTTTCCTCTGGGTGTGCTTTAATAGCTGTATAAGGAGAATAGACCCTGGTTCTACTTTGTCTTATGCAGCACAGTATATGTAGAGAATATTAGTTACAGTACGATAATTTTCACACAGAAAGTTATCGGTAGATACGAGAGAATGATATAAATCGTATCGGCCTCCAGGGAGGATTTCTGTTCGAAAAAGTTATAACAGTTCACACGCTTCCATCTCGGTTGACATCGGAAGGACATCCTCGATGGCCACTTAAAAATTATCAGCCTCGCTTTCGGATCGGTAGCTATTTTTCATAACTTACCTCGCCTTCGGCTCGGATAGGTTATTTTCTATGACCGTCTCGGTGTTATTTTCCGATATCAATCTCGATGTCTGAAGTTAACCTTTAATACAAGTTTCATAACAGGTAATACAATGATCCGCAGTTGAATAACATTTAGGATGCTATCTTTTATGATTTTGCAAACGTAGTTCTATGCGTAACACCCATTGCTGAAAAGTGCCAAAAATAATCTGCGAATTTTCCGATATCATGATAATAAACAGGAAAGCCAGTAGATGTTTGTCAGGCGGTGTTTCGGTTCTTCTTGTATGGATAACCTTCAATGCGTAATGAATGAATGAATGAATGGTATACTTGGACATAAGAGCCATCAGGCCATCATGCAACACAAACGGTACAATCTTACATACATACATACACACTCTTTACAGTTTTAACTTACTCAATAGTTTATTTAAACTATCAACACAACTTCTCCATCTAAAAAAACCTATTCGGTGTCTAAAAACTAACTTGAGAAACTTCCCAGCAGTTCTTATATCTTTAAAATCTTTGCTTCGCATTATTTTAATAACCCACTATATCTCCCCCACCCCCACCCCAAAAATCTCCTCCGTTAGTCCCGGTAACTGTCCACAATCACATAAAAGGTGGCATACATCCTCATTCATTTCTCCATGATAAACAGAAAAGCCAGTAGATGTTTTTCAGGTGGTGTTTCGGCTTTTCTTGTATGCATAACGTTCAATGCGTAATGTTTGCAAAATCATACAGCTAACATCCTAGGTGTTATGCATTGAAACTGCACATCCTTGTGTTAGCTGCTACGGAAGTTCTTATAGTATAGGTATAGGTATACACTCTTATAGTATAGGTATAGAAAGCCTTGTTGCCCGGCGTCACCAGCTTACTATGACATGCGAGAATAAAATGTTAAAATCAACTAAGCATCGTGATTTTCTACCGGAACCGGCACGACCGGATATAAAACGAAGCATCAAAATAAATTAGAGCCCTGAATGAATTTATTACGTCATTTAGCCTTACGGCATTTCACAACTAACACAGAAACAAAACTAAACATCTAAAATAAACTACAGATCACATAATTTTGTACAAACAACTAATCTAAACAGAAATAAAAACAACTAAATAATACACACTGTGAATTCCATTATCAAACACAAAAAAGCACATACTTTTAGATCAAATAATAATTCGAAGTCCAAACGTTTAGTTTTGCAAACCATCAGCTTCTAACCGGTATAGATCTTCTTTTCGTCAATATTTTGTAAAGCATTTTGAAGAGTAAGTGAGAGTATGTTTTATAAGTTATTGATAGGGTCTTATTTAACTATCATGTTATTTGACCTAATAAACTCGTATCGTATCTAAACTTTTTACATTGCAGTGAAGTGCCTTGAGCGCGGATAGGATTGCCAAATAAACTTCAAGAGTGGTGGGGTTAAATGTGTTACATTCTTAGAATATTATATTCTCTTTGTTAGATGATGATAGCCAAGCAAGAGAATTGCGACAGAAAGTCCGGGTGCTTTGCTGGGTTATGACAGGTCCAGAAAACCACCAAAAGAAAGCAGCTCATGTCAAGAAAACGTGGGGAAGCCGTTGCAATAAACTCCTGTTCATGAGTTCAAAAGATGGTGAGTCCTCTTTTCGTCCCGTTTTATGCAGAAATTACGAAGAAGTCCGTTCTTTTTTACTTTAAAGATTGAATTGTCTTGGCCGGACGAAAATCGGTCTTCGTGATTTTGAGGAACCCAAAAACGGGATCCGCAGATTTTCAGGTTACTGCGGTCCCTGATTTATCGTCGGACAAAAATGAATCCGGTTTGCGGTTGAAACCGATTTCTGTGTTCATTTGTAATAATTTTTTTAATAGACACATAGAAGTAATAAGTGTTGCTTTTCTAGCCTTATAAAAAAAAAAATAACGGGGGACAATATGTTTGTAAATATGAAGTTTTAAATGAAAGAAAATTTTAAGGAAGGAGATATTAAGGAAGGAAAAAGTAAAGAAAATTTTAAGGTTTTAAAGATGTGATGAAAACTGTAAAATGAGAAATAAGGGTTAAAAGAGGAAATAAGAAAGAATATTAAAACACTAAATGTAGAGATAGAGGAAAGTGTAGGTGACGCTAAATATAGTCGTATAGGTAGGTCATTTAAAAAAAAAATATATAATTTAAAATATTAGATGCTAGGACCGTTGGCGTCACCGAGGGAAAGTGGAAGCGTAGTCATCTGGCCAAATTATAGTGGACTGGAAGGACGGAAAAGATACTACGCGGCAAAAAAAAAAAAAAATGTTACAAGACAAGAACGTATGGCAGACCAATGTACATAATCTAGGATGCAGGTTGAAGAACGTGACCTCCGAAGCATGTATCAATTTTCTCCGTATCGGATTTTTGCTGAAAAAATAAACAACCAACGACCTTTGGTTGTTACGACCTTTATCCAATTTCCTTTTCATGCAGTGGCCACTGCATGATCAGGGAGCCCATTAACGGTGGTCTGTCAAGAAATGTTTCTTCCATCGCGCTTTGAAATGAGGTAGATAACCCGGACCCGCGGTTTCACTAGGCATTAAATTCCAAACTGTTGGTCCTAGATTGTTTATTACGAAGCCTGCACGTGTAGTATTCCTCGCTTGTCTTACCGTACCTCACACTTAGGAAAAAAAAAATATAACTTAGACCTACAGCTAGATCTCCACTCCGCGCCGGATATAGGCGGCGTTGCGCTGGAATTGAAACAGCTAAAACGCCCCCACGAAATGGTAGAGCTCCGATCACCGACGCTCACACATCGGCGGCGGCGATTCGCTTGTGATACATAGCATCTTTGATACATTCTTGAACTTGTATTTTGCTGACGATAATTATTACACAGAATTTTGCCTAAATTAAATTACTTTGCAATCTGGAGTTTACTTTTTTGCTTTGCCGCTCTTTCGCCATTGACGAATTCAGTGAAGAAGAACGTGTATTTTTGCTTGAGCTTATACTGAGATAACTAGTGTTGCCCTTTGCCCAAGCTAGCCTACCATCATCCTCCAAATAAGATACTTTAATCGGTTAACTCACGCAGGGGCGTCTTTACCCGAAAATCAAGGGGGGGGGGGGGGGCTGAAGTCGAAAATTTCCCGAATCAGCCTTACAGCTTCCGGATTTTTCCCGAATATGCTTATTTACTCAACCATGAAAATTAATTTTATTCTAAAATGAACACTAAAAATGTTATGTAAATGGTAGAAATACAGAGAAATATAACAAAAAAATCAAGCTTCTGGAAACTTCAGCTTGCGAGACTGCGAAAACTGCCATGCACGAGTAAGAGAGTCCAAGTCCAATCAGTCCACTAAGTCATTTTCTGTGGTAGAAATCAAAAGTCCGTCCAGCCGCTCGTCAGTCATCGTTGATCGCATACACGCCATCACAAGCTTCATTTTACTCAAAGCTCTTTCAGCATCAGCGGCACTCACAGGGCGAGCTAAGTAGCATTTATATGCCAACCAGATCCTTGGACCCTTCTCTAACGTCCCCCAGACCCTTCTCTAACATTCCAAGACAGAACAGCAAGCTCAGTAATGGTCCACATTTCACATCTTCTCGAATGCAGTCGAAGAATAGTTCGAGTTCTAATGCAGGGTTCAGCGAAATTGAGGGAAAGAACTTGCAGAAATTGTGAACAGCATCTTCATCCCCAACTTGCATTAGCGGAGCAAGACAGTCAAGGATCGGCTTGATTACAAGTGAACATTAGTCGCGTTCGTTGCACTCCAGGCTGTCACTGGTGTTTAGTCACCAGTGTCCGGTTCTTCCCTTAAAACGCGTTCTTTTGGTTCAGCGGTGAGTTGATGAAAACCGGCTAACTCCTCGCTGAAGCCGGGCTCACGAGCAGGTTCTGGTTAGTCCGCACTGGTGAGATAAAACCGGACACTGGTTAGTTCAATAACGGGTTAATTGACTGGTGAGAAGTCACCGGTGGATGCAAAATCGGCTTATTAGAAAAACCGGAGACCACCGGTGAGAACTCCCGTGACAAAGAACGCAGCTATTCTTCCCAGCACTGCCGAAGCTGTTTTGCTAGCTATCCACCGACAAGCTTGTATTCGTTGATGTAGTGGTTTGAAAGTTCGTAATGTTTTTTCACGTAATCTTTCTTGATGATTTTCTCGCATTCAAGGAACTTCACTTTCACTCGATCTTTTCTTTCGCTAAAGTCTATTTTTCGTTTATTGGTCATCACTCACGTGTTACTTAATCGAAACGTTGAAATACTCGGAGAGATTCCTGCTTCATCAGTCGAACTTGAATGAACGGAATATATAAATTGAAACTGAGTGCCACTGTTTCCGTCCGTGCGGTGTCTAATGTCTTACCGCGTGACTCACCTCCAATCCAAGCCGCGTATATTGAGTGTCACTGTTCAGCTGATTTGACCTCTCGTCAAATCCAGTTACGATTCGAACTTCATTAAGAAGAAAATTTGACAGCGAATGGTAAAAGGAGGATACGAGCATGAGAAGAGTCTTTTCCAAACAAGACCGATCGGTATATGGCACTTGCCTTCCGGCCAAGTGCCATATACCTATCACTTTTCCGTCGGTCTGTCTGTCGGTCGGTCGGTCGGTTAGTCCGGTGTTTGCGAGTTAGGGTACTTCCAGATAAGCTAGGACGATGAAACTTGGCAGGCATATAAGGGACCCGACCAAACTAAGTTGGAAATAGTCACTTGCCCGATCCGACCATCGTGGGTCGAGGGAAGGGAGCCGGTATCTTGAATTGGATCTTAATGAAATTTGATATTTAGAAAGACGTCATGTCTCAGATATCCAGTTTCAAGTCCGTACCGAATCTGATGAATGTCGGGGGGGAGGCGGAGGGGGGGGGGGGGGGGGGCCGGAAAGCATGTTGGGACCGGAAAGCAATTGAGACGGAATCTTGAATCGGATCTTAATGAAATTTGATATTTGGAAAGACGTCATGTCTCAGATATCCCGTTTTAAGTCCGGACAGAATCTGATGAATGTCGGGGGGGGGGAGGCGGAGGGGGGGCCGGAAAGCATGTGACACGCTTATAGTGGAAGGATCGGGATGAAACTTGGTGAGAGGAACAAACACTAGCCCTAGGTACATCATTGACAGAACCAGACGGGATTCGTACACTGTGGGGGGAGTTGGAGAGGGGGGCGGAATTCCGGTGATTCGGAGTTGTTACT
Source organism: Branchinecta lynchi (assembly GCA_023053575.1). Taxonomy (NCBI): domain Eukaryota; kingdom Metazoa; phylum Arthropoda; class Branchiopoda; order Anostraca; family Branchinectidae; genus Branchinecta; species Branchinecta lynchi. The sequence continues at coordinate 5,307,110 of JAKZAP010000006.1, read as the reverse complement.
TCCAGGTGGGTTAGGACAGTGAAACTTGGCAAGCATACCAGGGAACCAACCAAAATAACTTGGAAATAGTCACTTCCCCGATCCGACCACCGCGGGGGAGTGGAGGGAAGGGGAATCCGAAATCTAGAGGTACGGATAACTTTGGAACGGGTGATCAGATGTTAATGAAACTTGATATTTGGAAAGACCTCGTGTCTCGGATATCCCATGTGAAGTCCGAACCGGATTCTATTATTGTGGGGGGGGGGGGGTCAGAGGGGGGAGCCGTAAATCTTGTGACACGCTTAGAATGGAGCGATTGGGATGAAACTTGGTGGGAAGAACAAGCACAAGCCCTAGATTGAATTCCTACTTTCATCCTCTGACCCAGCCTTGCAATTGCCATATGAGCTTCCAGCTCTTGTTCGAAAATTGTCGATTGGGGTGTTATAGTAAAATGGCTCAGAATTTTCTTTCCATTTGGAGTTTCACACGGATATTCACGGATAATGTATACTCGATATTTTTCAAAATAAGAGCAAATTCAAGACTTTTCCGAATAAGACTAGCTGGGAGTTTCCGATTAAGTCAAACTTGGGATTTTTCCGTGTAAGATACGGGGAATTTCCTAACAAGATTAATTCGATATTTGCCCGAGTTGATGGTTTCGGGATTTTTCCGAGTAAGAATAACTCAGGGCTTTATCGAACGAGAGTGATTAGGGCGAATAAGACTAATTCCTGGATTTTTTCGAACATCAGCCATTCGAGATTTTTCCGTATTCGACAATTCGAGACTTTACTGAGTAAGGCTAATCGAGAATTTTTTGAATAAAAGTCTCATTTATTCAAATTCAAATAACTCGGTGTTAACCCAAAGCTAAATGCAGGACTTTTCAACTGAGGCCAATTCGTGATTTTTTTCGAATGAAGTTTAATCAGGATTTTTCCAAATAAGACCGATTCTGGGGTTTTCCGAACAAGACTAATTCGGGAACTTTTCCGAATAGGGCTAATTCGGGAATTTTTCCGAATAGGGCTAGTTCGAGAATTTTCATAACAGGCTGATTGAGAATTTTCCGAATATGCCAAATTCGGGATGTTTGCGAATAAAGTCTCATTCCTGATTTTTGCGATTAGGACTAATTCGGGAATTTTCCGAACATGCAAAATTCGGAATTTTTCCGAATAAACTCTCATTTGGGAATTTTTCCGAATCTAGTCTCATTCGGGTTTTCCCAAAGAAGAATAATTCGGTATTTTCTCAAAGCAAGCTGTGGAACAGCATCGAGATTCTCCGAACAAGGTATTTCGCTTGTCCGTTTCTCCCGAATGCGGTATTTTCATTTAGGTCAGGGGGTGCAGCACCTCTCCCCCCCCCCCCCATACACACTTAAAGACGTCCCTGAGCTCACGTGGAAATACCAACCATGAGCAAATCTCGAGTAGACAATTCAAGATTTTACAATAACATATTTGTTCTCAGAAAGACAATAAAATTTCAGCAAAGCAGCCAGTACAGTCAGGCTGTTGAGGTAGTTCTGGTCTGTCTCTGATGATTGTGTTTTGCACCTGTGTACGCTTTTGTAAAATTCGATTTTACATGGAGTAATGTAATGTAAAAGAAATGCGGAACAGGAAGTACTTCCTGTCGTTTAAGCGTCTATCAGTCTGTCTGTTGTTTGGCAGTTGCTTCCACAGGAACATTACCCGATTTAGGAGAAAATAGGAGTTATACCCCTGTTTTGGGGATTTTATATAACTTTTCCAACTCCTTGTCGTTTCAGCCTGTGTTCGTTTTAAAATAAATAATTGTTCTCATGTTTGAAATCTTAACTTGATTCATGTACAAGCTTTTTACTACTGAAATTTTATGAAGCTAAAGTAACTGAAGAATGACCTGATTTGAGGTGCTAAAAAGCGGGAAACGCCGATTAGGTTATGACGTGCGGGTGGCGTTCCGCCTTCGACGTTTTACCCCTCGCCGCCGCCAATTCTTCGAGCTTGCGCGGCGTCGGGGTCTACCTACATCTCTACTTTAAGCCTCAGATGTGTTATTCTAGACCCGGAGTTGCCCGCGATTGGCCTACCCGTTGGCGAAGGAAGAAACAATTTATGGGGGAAGACGAAAGAAGCATTCAAGCACGTGTATGAGCACTATTTTGATGACGCTGATTGGTTCATGAAAGCTGATGACGATACGTAAGAACCAAGCCCTTATTTTATCCGGCTTCTCAGTACTCAAATGGAGCTTGTTGTTTTTGGCCCTTCGTCAGACATTTGCCTCGCCTTCTTAAAAGACCCCTCTTACATATTCTAGACATCACGCCCTTCGCCATTGTTTGGTTTTGGAACTACGAGCTTTTAGCACTTTTTAGACTGAGCCGAGTTTGTCAGTCATAGATCGCGGACTTCGCCGAAAGGTGCAAGGACCGCCGAAAGCTCTTTCATATATAACGCGTGAGAAGCTTTAGAACATTTTTTTTGCTTAATTTTCCCACCTTTTAATCACGGCGCGCACATTTTCAAGTATTTTGCTTCCAACCTTCGCTTGAGAGAATGGGAGATGTGGATACGCTTGGGATATTCAAAGCGAAAGAAACTTGATGGCTTGGAAAATTTCTAGTAAAGCTAGGATGCGGTCTGCACACATTGAGGAACTAGGGGAGGTTGTATCTTTTTTTTGCCGTGTTCGGTATATCGAATTATTGGAGCCAGCACTGGTTTACGACTGATTGAATTTCGATAGGGACGTTATGTGTCGCTGGCAGGGCCTTATCCAGCAGGGGGGGGGGGGGGTAGGGGGTTCGAACCCCCTCCAAAACATACACAAATAATTGTTTTTTATAAGCTTTAATATCTGATCTATGCCTTTTTTGTACTTTTTGGTCCAACACGCGGTACCCCCCCCCCCCTCCCCCGAAGTAAATTTCCTGGATACGGACCTGATCGTTGGGTCGTGCTAGTACCTTTGATATTCGAATGTGTGTCACTTTTCTCAAGTTTTGGCGCTGCTCCCTAGGCTACTTTTATTCTGCTCTGAAGTAAGCGCAGACCCAGACCAGAGCAAATTAACACTAGGGAGTAGCGCCAGAACTGGAAAAAAGGTGACGCTTATTCGAACAGAAGCGACACAAACAACACTAACGATGGAGATCCAACCTCCCGACCAAACAGATACAACCTCCCGAGTTTCATCGATGTTTGCAGACTTCAGCTTAGCTGTACTAGAATTTTCGAAACCCGAAAGTTTGTCTCGCTTTGAATGTTGCGAGGGGTAGTGAGTGACGCCAGGAGCTTCCGATGCATGGAAGGCATAGATATTGGCACTACTCAAGGCGACTGTGTTACTACTTACTGCCAGGCTACTAGTCCCTGAATTAATTTTTGTTTGCGAATTTTATTGTAGGATAAGTTGTTTGTACGAGAAGTATTGTTTAAGAGTTGGGCTTTTGACCTGCTATGGGTCCGTGTGGCCACGCCCAGAAGAAAAAGCACTTATAAGTCAAATAGACCTTGTAGTAGAATAGACTTGGGTTTGCGTTCCAGACAGTTATTATTAGTTACGATTCTTGTTATTATTTTCGTTCCAAAGGCCGTCATGATAAGAAAATTACCTCTTTTTATTTGCTATATTAATTGCTATCACTTCAGCAGGAACTCCCGAGTGGTGACGTAAGTCCGCGCTCTTATTACCTGCATGACGGATTCATTAGTCGTGTCTTTCATGGATAAGATAGGATTTTAATTATTATATAAGCTAATTTCCATTCAACATAGAAAATAAACGAAATAAAAAAGAAACATACCCCTAGAGGCAACGTATCCGGATCGTCTAGGGTCAATTATTCGTTTTTGCAGTTACCGTGGTATCTGATACACGGTTGCTCTGCGAAAACGACTGTTGCCGAAATTGCCCTTTTCGGAGTCATCCCAAAGGAACAACTGACATCCAGTTACGTCACTAAGTGCTAAACTTCTTTCTCAGCAATTTGACAAAACTTTATGAAAGTGAGATAACTTTACAGATACCACGATCACTTATCATGATCGCACCGTGGTATCTGAATATCAGATACCGCGATAACTGCGAAAACGCCTTTTGACTGTGGTATTTTGACCGTGGTATCAGATACGGCAGTAACTACGAAAACGACTTTAGACCTTGGTATCAGATACCGTGGTATCTGCAAAAACGCAACTACTGTCAGCAACTCTTCTGAGTAACACTGCTAATCAGTTATTCAGTTGGAGCTGATTATCATTGTGGATGACTTGAGATAAAACTAAGTTAATTTTTTTTTTTTTTTTTTAGTTATGTAGTCGTCGAAAACCTTCGTCACATGCTCTCCCTCTACAATTCTTCCGAGCCGATCTACTTCGGCCACAAGTTCAAACCCTACGTTAAACAGGGGTATATGAGCGGTGGAGCGGGGTATGTCCTGAGTAAAGAAGCTCTCGGAAGATTTATAGAAGATGCTATTGGAAGTGGGGACAAGCGTGTATGTCGGTTGGATAGTGATGGCGCGGAAGATGTTGAAATGGGTAAGTAATTTTTCTACTGCATGAAAGTTCCAAGCTAAAAGCACAATTTAATTCTTACTAGAAATGATCTTTTTACGACAAGATGGTTCAGATTCAATGATAGATTATTTTTTTATCCTTCCAGAACTCAGGTAGTTCCGAGGCACAGGATTGGCCAACGGATATGAGTTGGTTCCGCCTTTGGGAGGAGTCAAGAAGTGACAGGGTTCCCACTTTGTAGGAAGAGCCAAGTAGATTCGCAATGTTAAAGCACAATGGACACTTCTAATGCTTTACTTTGTATTAAATGCTTCACAAATAAACATTTCCGACTTCCTTGAGAAGGCGCTACGAAAATCGGCCGTTTTCTTGTTATCCCCTGTCTTTACCTCTCTCGCAATTCTGCGATCCAAATCTTAGGAGCTGGGATGTCGTGGCAGGAAATTCAAAAACTCTCAGCAATGCTTGATAGAAAAGGATATATCTGAGGTGTCACCAAAGTCAAGCCGTAGATGCAGTTTACCTGATTGACAGATTACCTTAAAGTGCCTATTAAAAGTTTTTCTTTGTGGAATAGTGTTGTGAAGCGTGATTGGCTTGCTTTGTAAAATGTACCAGAATATGCAATAAGCTAATAAAAAATAACATAGCTACAAAAATCATTCAAAAACAAATAACCTATTCAAATCTGAATTATACAAGCTGCTTTATGCATAAAACAAAGATCTACTAAGTATTATAAGAAACATCACTTTTATCTTTGTCCAAGTTAGAAAGTTGAGCATGTACTGGCCCAAAAAATTACGCTTTGAAATATCACAAAGAGGAAACTGTTGAAAAAGCTGCTGATCTAGGGGGTAAGCATTGTTCCTAGGTTGTTACAAGGTGGGATTGGGATAGTTTGATGTGCCCATTGAACTTTAAAGAGTCTTGCTTTTCATCGTTTTCGCACTCCATTGGCGACTACTGAACTCTTGGCTCCTCCTTTGGGAGGAGTCAAGTAGTGACAAGTGACAGGTTTCCCACTTTGGAGGAGGAGCCAAGTAGATTCGTAATATTAAATAGTCTTGCTTTTCACTGTTTTCGCACCCCCATTGGCTACTAGTGACCTCTGAAATCTCCCTATGTACGAAATCCTTGTGACTCCGAGATTTCCTCGGGTTGCCGCAGTGAGTAACTTTTTTGTGTCTAGGGGTCCTTGAAGAAAAGTTTTCTCTCCGATTTCGCTCGTTTCGCTGTAGTTTCTCAGGATTTAACCACGGCAGCTAGGCGTTTGTTTTAAATTTTTTGCGAGAAAAACCAACGATTTTTGCACGAATCCTGGGGAAGGTCAACAAGAGAATCCCTAATACTCTTGATGACTAACTCTCATTGCCGATGCAAAATCACAGTGTACCTAGCGGAAGAGCCGGAAGCGGTATCACAGCTGTCCCCAACGTTTGCCGTGATTAGTTGACACAGGGTTTAAGTTGTTGAGTTTGAGTCATTAGAGCGGCGTTTTCTTGTTCTTGGGTCATTCCAGCGAAATAAATCCAGGCAAAAAAATTGATTTCTCAGATTTTGAAGAAAATCTCTCAGAATGATCTATCAGGGTCCAGGACCCTCCCCAAAAAAATTTTTCGGCGAAAAATTTTCGGCCAAATATTCCATTGTTGATGGTCGAAAAAGTCATTATTTTTCAAAAATTCGACCAAAATCAGGGAAATTCAAGACGACCTTGAAATATTTTGGGCTTCTTACCTACATTTAGGACTTCAGATCTCGAGATGTTCAAGTATGTAGGTACTTTTCTTCCCTTTTTACGGTAATTTTGGCAAGGTAGGGTAAAAAAAGAACACTCCAGAAGAACCGGCCAGATCGTGAAAATTCTGAGATTAGAGTGAAGAACGAGCTACATTTCTGCATTAGCCCTTTTGTGGCTATCGAGCCAGAAATGGTCTTAAGTAGCGATGTTAGAAAACTGAAATTCTTGGGGAAATGCATTATTTTTATGACAAAATAAATTAGTCTCTCAACCTAAAAATCAAAAGTGAGAAATGAATTTCCGTTTTCAGATCTTACTGTTAGACCACAACCTGCTTGGACCAATTCTTAGCTGTCCAGGGGACCGAGTCTTCTCTTTGGTCTACTTTCAGAAACTTACTACAATGCATGCTTTTGCTCTTTTCACGTGTAAGTTTGCGCGAGGGTTGTAAATTACTCATATACTTGGTTATACGCAATTCTGAAACGCTAACCGAGTTCCGTTGTCAGTACATTTTTATTATCTATAGGTTGCAACTATTTAAGAAACTGAAATTTTTTATTTGCAACTATGTACAAAGAAATACACGTTAATATTATGGCGAAGTTACAAGTTTTTTTTATCTTCAGTCTATCAACATCTGTTATGTACACTAGTCCGGCAGCATTCCGCCGAGCTGAATTAAGAAACTAGAAATTGAGAAACCAGGGTTGGAGCAGCATTTATTTCTCAATTATAGTGGAGTGTTCCTTGGAACATTCCACTATTGCGAGCGCTATAGCAGCTTTCGGTTTTCACCGTATTTTGTGGAGCTCATAACTCGTGAACCAGTGCAAGTATCAAGTTGAAACTTGGTAAACTTGTGGGTATTGGGGTGTAGTTGTGCCTTTTGGGGGTCCCGCCCCCAACCCCAGCCCGGTTCAGGGGCAAATAGGGCCCAGATTGCCCAGTGAATAAGGTTCATAACTTGACCAGAACTGGACATAGGACGATGAAATTCCTTGTACATGTAGATACTAGGGCTGGAAAATTGCTTTTAAAGTTGCACCTCCCCCACTCACCCCGTTCATGTCAACTGGGCCCAGATTGCCAAGGAGTAAAGTTCGTTACCCGTGACAGGAATCAACAGGTATCAAGTTGAAACTTGGTAGGTTTGTGAGCATTAGGGTCTCTTTTTACTCTTTGCTGGTCCCAAACCCCACCCTACTTGATTCAGGGGCAATCGGGCCCAGATTGCCCATTTTTTTAATGTTTTAACTTGGCAATAACTTGATATGAGGCGATAAAATTCCTTTTTGCTTTTCGATCATAGGGGCTGGGGATATATATGGAGTTGAACCACCCTCCCCGTTCAAGGGCAAGTGGGCCCAAATTGCCCATGAAAAAAGTTTTTGACCCGTGACTGGAATCAAACTCTAAGCTGGTATACTTGAAGACTAAGAAGTGTAAATACGCATTTTGGTGGGTCCCGACCCCCCCCCCTTCCCGTTCATGGGCAGCTGGGCCCCGATTTCCCATGAGTTAAGTTCGTCTATGACAGTGTTAAAGTCCAACTCCTGTATATTTGGGGAGATATATCTATGGATAAGGATTTTGCTGCAACAGCAACACATAAGACGACGCGTCGTACTTTAATCTTTAAGGAGCAGTTGGAAACTGAACTGTTTTGTCATATGATCGATGATATGCCGTTCTTAATGAATTGTGACAAAGGGGGTATTAGGCTGCTACGATTTGGTTTATTGCACTTGTTATCAGAGGCATTACTAGCCAAAATGTTTGGGGGGGGGGGAGGACAAAGCATTTACCGACTGGCTGGTAATTTTTACCGACTGTTTCTGCATAAAAACGACTGTTTTCCAAGAAAAAAACAACTGTTTTCAAGAACAAGAGCTGTAAGCTCATATGGCACTTGCAAGCATATGTAGTAAGAAATACTCCAACAAGAAAAAATGAAGGGGGCTGAAAATTCAACCTATGGTTTCACTTTCAACATAAAAGTAGGAGACAGAAAACAAAAGAAAACAAGAAGGAAAACAAAAACCAGCAAGGCTGGGTCAGAGGATGGAAGTGATGGTCAAAAGTTTTTTTTTTCACTTTTCGGTTAAGATGCACACTTTAAAGGTGCTAAAAATTCATTTCTAAGCAAAACCCGTGAGGCAAAAAGGTTCATGTACTCATGGCGATCTTGAAAAAGTAAATTTTGCTTAAAAGTATTTTTTGTATTTTGCGGTTAAGATGAGTTCTTTAAGGAATGGTCGGATCGGAGAAGGTGGCGATGTCTAGCCCAATGATGTCAAGTTTCTAATGCTCCAGCAAAGTTTTATCGTCCTATCACATCTGGGAGTACCTTAACTCACGATCACCGGAATTCCGGACACCCCCCTACATCCCACCCCTTGGTACCCGAATCCGGTCCGATTCTATCGCTGATGCACCTAGGACTTGTGCCTGTACTTCCCATCAAGTTTCATCCTGATCGCCCCACTCTGTGCGTATCACAAGATTTCCGGTTCTCCCCTCCACTCCCCGGATCCGGTCTGCACTTGAAACGGGACATCTGAGACATGAGTTCTTTCAAGATGTCAAGTTTCATTAAGATCCGATAACCCGATCGAAAGATATGCATGCCACTAATTTCCGGATTCCGCTGTCTCCCTCTCCCCCCACAACGGTAGGATCGGGCAAGTGACTGTTTCCAAGTTAATCTGGTCGGGTCTCTGATATGCCTGCCAAGTTTTATCGTCCTAGCCCACCTGGAAGTACATCAACTACGAGTCGCCGGAATCCCGGAACCCCCATCCAACTCCCCCCACAGTGTCCGAATCCGGTCCAAACCTGTCAGTTATTTATCTAGAGCTTGTGCTAGTTCTTCCCACCAAGTTTCATCCCGATCGCTGCACTCCAAGAGTTTCACACGATTTCCGGCTCCCCCTCCGACTCCCCCTCAGATTCATCGGATCCTGTCCGGACTTAAGATGAGACATCTGAGACACGAGGTCTTCCCAGGTATCAAGTTTCATTAAGGTCCGATCGTCCATTCGAAAGTTATGCATGCCCCTATTTTCTGGATTCTGCAACCTCCCCCTCCCCCACGATGGTCAGATCGGGTAAGTGACTATTTCCCAGTTAGTTTGGTCGGGTCACTAATACGCCTGCCAAGTTTCATCGTCCTAGCATATCTGGAAGTACCCCAACTCGCTAACACCGGACTAACCGACCGATCGACCGACAGACAGACCGACGGAAAAGTGATCGGTATATGGCACTTGACCGGAAAGCAAGTGCCATAAAAAACGACAGTTTTGAAAAAAAAATCGGCTTATTTTCAGAAAAACCCACTAAAAATCGACTGTTCTCATGCACAAAATTAACTGTTTTGACGAAAAATCCTCAAAACAATCGCGGCGCTTCGCGCCGACTCGGTTATTTTCTACCGACTGGCCGACAACCCAGTCCTGACGCTCCTGCTTTTTATTACCTTGCTAATGGAAAAGAGGTTTAGAGGGTCGGACTGGCTTAAGCTGTTCGTGCAAGATCTTCAACATTTCTTCGGATTATACTTGCGGTTTCTTTACATTTAAGCTTTTAAAGTGGGGATTACGAATTAGGTTATTTCAATACTTGTTTGGTTATTGGGGATGTGAAATGTCTTGGTTCTAAAGCTGTTTGTATATAAAAAGTGATCAGCATTTTACTTTCACTCTCCACGTCTGAGCGCTTGCACACTTGTTTTTTTGGGGTTGTGAGACTAATTCATTTTGTCATAAAAACAATGCATTTCCCCAAGAATTTCAGCTTTCTAACATCGCCATTTAAGACCATTTCTGGCTCGATAGCCACAAAAGTGCTAATACAGAAATGTAGCTCGTTCTAAATTCTACTACCATGGGGAATCTAAGAATTTTCGCTTCTGGAGTGGATCTTCCAAGACCCACTTTTTTTACCTTGCCTCTCCAAAATTACCGTAGAAAGGAAAGACGAGTACCAAGATACTTGAACATCTTGAGATTTGAAGTCCTAAAGGTAGGTAAGAAGCTCAAACAATTTCAACTTCGTGTTGAATTTCCCTGAATTCTATCGATTTTTTGAAAATATTGACTTTTTTGACCATCAATAATGGAATATTTGGCCGAAAATTTCAAAAATCCGAACGAATTTTTTTCGCCGAAAAAATTTTTGGGGAAGGTCCTGGATCCTGGTAGATCGTTCTGAAAAACTTTCGTCAAAATCTGAGAAATCGATTTTTTTTGCCTGGCTTTATTTCGCTGGAATGACCCTCTTCCTGAGGATCACTGGCGTGTTTTGGACTTGTTTTGGAGTGTAGAGTATTTCTCTAAACAAAAGCCATTTCTAGTAAAAGCTGAATTTCCAAAAAAAATCGTTATGAAAAAATTCTTAAAAGCATAGCTCTTACTAGAATTGATCTTGCCACGAGCAAATAGCTTAGAAATATTGTATTTCTAAAACACAATTACACTAAAAATTTTCTCCGTATACAGATTAAAGTTAACTGCAGTATTTGCTACTCAGATTCATCTTATCTCTATTTGGTATTGATCTTATCTACGTAGAGATAAGGATAATCCGAGCAGCAAATACTGAAGTTAGCTTTAACCTTTATGGAAAAATCTTTTTACAGTGTACGTTCCACGTGAAATTACTGATTTTCTTGTTAGTGCTTATCTCCAGCCTTCCTGCTCTCTGACGCGGCGGCTGGACGCAGAATACTTGAAAACTGAATGCGCCGCGGTTAAAAAGTGGGAAAACGTAGCAAAACAGATTAAGTCCAAAACAGAAGAGAGACCTAATAGACTACCACGTCTTTCAAAATGAAAAATTTATTGTGTGCGTGAATGGCTTTTGACGAAGTTTGTGTTGTGTACGCCTGGCGAAACTCAGCTAGGAGGAAAAGGTGCAAAAAAGTCGTAGGTTCAAAAGAAAATAAAGGCGAAAGGCGGGAATTTCAGAAGCTTGTAACTTCATACAGGAGCTACGGATAGACTAAAAAGAAGAAGAATCAAGACGCAGCATTTTTTTTCAATTTGCTTTTCTTTTTAGGAAAATGCTTAGAAAACGTTGGGGTTAGAGCTGGCGATAGCCGTGACGAGTTTGGAAGGGAACGGTTTTTGCCATTTGTTCCCGAGCATCACTTAATTCCTGGTCACGTGGACAAGGACTTCTGGTGGTGGAAGTATGTCTACTATCCTGCCGAGGAGGTAAGTCTCCGTTCCTCTGTTTGGATCCCAAGATTTTTCTGCTACAGTTCTTATAAGGGATAATATCATGTATTTAGGCATTTCTCTCTGGGACTGCTTTTGAAATAAAAATTCCACACAAAAGATAAGATATCTACACTGTCAGAAGTTTCATGACAGGTAACACAGGGATGCGCAGTTTCAATTACTATACTTGGGATGGAATCTGTTGTGATTGTGAAAACGGTGTGCATTAAATGCTATGCATAACTAGCATGAAAATTTAAAAGCCGAAAAAGCATCTACTGACTTTTTTGTTTGTCTTCATGATACCGGAAAAGCCTTTTCGGCGATTTTTGGCTCTTCCTGCCAATGCTGGTTATTCATAGCATTTAATGCATAACGTTTTTAAAATGACAATAGATTACATCCTAAGTGTTGTCTGTTTCGCATCTTAGTGTTACCTTAGACCTTAGATCCTCCTGTGCCACCAGAGGCACCCAGGGCATCCACGAATAGGCGCCAGTCTTCCCTCTGGTGGGCTGCCGCCAGGACATCTTCCCACTCAGGTTGCAGACTTGCGTGGACGTTTGCAAGGTCCCTCTGGTAGGTGCGACGGATCGTATTTCTCGGTCGTCCCCTTCGACGTCTTCCTTTTGGTTGCCAATGGAAGATGTTGTTTGGCAACCTGGATTCGTCCATGCGAAGGACGTGGCCCAAGTATCGCCATCTTCTTTTTCGGATAACGTCTGTTATCAGCGGCTGACCAGTGAGACGGCGTACCTCCTGGTTCGATACTCGCTGCTGCCAAGTTATGTTGAGGATTCTCCGGAGACAATTCGTCTCGAAGGCAAGAATCCTCTTCTCCTGCTGCATGTTGAGCTTCCAACATTCACTGTGACACAGCAGAATGGACAGGACATTACTGTTCAGCAGGCGCAGCTTCAGCTTTGTGGAGTATTTCCTGGATCTCCAGACAGGTCTCAAGCGGTTGAAGGCTCCGCTTGCTTGGCCAATGCGAAGTTGAATTTCTCTGGCGTTTGAGCCGTCCTTTTCCACGGTGCTTCCTAAGTATCTGAATTCCAGGACTTGCTCGATGTCCTTTCCCGCACATCTCAGATTTAAAGGGGAGTCGCTGGTTGCCATGCTCTTCGTTTTGTCGGAGTTAATCCGGAGACCCAACTGGCTGGCTTTCTCTTCGATTGTGTTCATCAACTCCTGTAGCCTTGTCTTACTGGATTCCAGGAGTCCAACGTCATCGGCGAAATCAAGGTCAGCGAGGCGTCGGTTGTTGGAAAGCTCGATTCCGTAGCCAGTGCAGTCCCGTAGGATGAAGTCCATGACAAGAACAAAGAGGAATGGGGAAAGAACACACCCTTGCTTGACTCCGGACATTATGCGAAAGTATCTTGTGTTGCCGTCTTCTAGTCGCACGCAGCACTCCGTGTCCTCGTATAGGGCCATGATGAGCGCCACAAGTTTCGGCGGGATTCCGTAGAAACCGAGGATCTTCCATAACGTATTGCGGTCTATGGAGTCGAAAGCTTTCTCGAAGTGGATGAAAGCCATGTAGATCTTATGGTTCCATTCGTTGGACTCCTCTATGATCATGCGCAGGACGTATACTAGGTCAGCACATGACCTTTTGGGTCGGAAACCATGCTGTTCTTCTCGTAGGTGCTCATCGATCGCTGTTTGGATGCGTCTCAGTATGACATGAGCGAAGAGTTTTCCCGGAATGGACATCAGACTTATGCCTCTGTAGTTGTCGCATTTCATGGCATCACCCTTTTTGAAGAGTTTGATGAGGGTGCTCTTCGTCCAGTCCACTGGTACTCGTGCCGTCGTCCATATTGTTGCGAAAAGAAGAAGCCAAATACCCATGCAGTCGGTCAACGAAGTCTTTATCATCTCGGCGGATATGAGATCGTCTCCTGTCGCTTTTCCATTCTTCAGTTTTTGCGATGCTGCTTTGACCTCTTCAGCTGATGGGGGGTCTTCGCTTATTTGTAGGGTTAGGAATGGAGTTTCGGGTATAGCAGGGGGATCAGCAGGGCTGGGTCGATTCAGGATTCTTTCGAAGTGCTGTACCCAGACTTCGGCGACAGCTTCAGGTTCGGACACCAAATTGCCCTGTTCGTCCTTGATGGCGCTGTTGGAGTTCTTCTTTTTGCCAATTATTTCGTTTGTGAGTCTATACACCGTCCTGGAGTCGCCCCTCTTTGCAGCCTTTTCAGCCAATTGGGCTTTGTTGTCTGTGTGGGTCCGCCTATCTGACCTTGCGCTCTTTTTCACCTCCTTGTCCTTGGCCTGGTACAGGTGGTTCTTCGTGATGTCGGAGGTTTCGGTGCCTTTTGACAGAAGATCCTGTTTTAGTTGACGACGTTCCTCGAAGAGATCCCAAGTCCGGGGGGAGATCCACTGATCTTTCGCACAAGGTTTTCGGCCGAGTACTTCGGAGGCCGTGCGTTCGAAAGTGTCCTTAATAGAGGTCCACAGCGACTCTCCTGTCTCACCTAGGGTGAGATCGAGAGCTTCGAACCTGTTTCTGAGGCCTAGGCGAAATTCGGCTTTTGTCGGGATTTCAGACAGCTTCTCCGAGTTGTAAGGCCGTTGATTTTCGGTCTTGCGAGGCTTCGACTTCAACTTCAAGGCCACTTTGGCTACCACAAGTGCATGGTCACTGTATACGTCGGCTCCTCTGAAAGTCCTGACATCGCTTAGGCTTGATCTGAACTTCCGGCTTATAAGGAAATGGTCTATTTGGTTGTGGGTTTTACCATCCGGGGAGTTCCACGTGTGCATATGAATCCGCTTGTGAGGAAACTGGGTCCCTCCAACAATCAGGTCGTTCGTCAGCGCAAAATCCACAAGCAGGGCACCATTTTCGTTTAGGTCACTGAGTCCATACGGGCCCAGAACTTCTGGACAGTAAGACCTGTCGGACCCGACTTTTGCGTTGAAATCACCAACGAAGCAGGTAACGTCGTGACGTGGGATGTCTTTGGCTACGGCCTGGAGAGTGTTGTAGAATTCTTCCTTGGTGCTGTCGTCTGCTTCGTTGGTTGGGGCATAGCAGACTACCACAGAGAGTTTGCCGTGGGCCCCTACAAAGCGAGCCCAAAGAATTCTCTCGTTTACCGGTTTCCATGTCAGAAGCGCATTGGACGCTTGCTTGGATAGCAGAAGAGCTACGCCTGCTTCCCTTCTTTTTTCGGGTCCACTATAGATGATTGTTTGGCCGAGGGCATTCAGTCTCTCTAAGCCATTGCCTGTCCATCGCGATTCTGAGATTGCCAACAAATCAAGCCGGTAGCGTGACATTTCTTTTAACACCTGTTCAGTTTTTGAGATCTTAGTGTTATCTATTATTACATTTCTTAACAGTGTAGTGACTGCAGTGCAGCCTCTGATGATCTTCCTGTTTACCCGATCTTCCGTGTTACGTGTCAACAGCGCGACAATATAAACAGTGATCGCCAAAAATAACGACGTTGAAAACCGCGAAAGTATAAACCGCGCCGTGCAAAAATAGCGGCAGGCTAAAACTGCTCCATGCAAAAGCAGCAACAGGGCAACAACCACGATGGTCAAATCCCGCAGACGCTAAAACCGTGCCTTGCAAAAACAGCGACAGGCGTGACGCTGAACAGTGCGGAAGGGATTACCGTGGCAGGCTAGGATAAGCGCAAGAACTTTCGTCCTGAGTGATCAGTCTCAGTTGAAATTCCGTCAGAAGCTTGATAGTGATTATTATCGGAAACTGAACAATTTTATTTCAGTTTCTGAAATTACAAAAAAAACGGTTACACTTGCAGTTTAAATATGTAAGAAATTCCTCTAAGGTGCTTGCGGTGGGGGGGGGGGGGGGGGGGGGGGAGGGTCGCATCTCTCCTTGCAATCTCTGTAAACTTTACTGGTGCAGGTGGATTCTGACCACAAGCAAAAAACAATAGAGAGAGAGTTTATTGAACGGATAATAATACATACTACATAAGGGCCACCCCAGAAAGCACTAGTCTATTCTAGGGGGTGGTCGTAATAGAAATACACACACTATACCCATATTATCCAAGTCGCGACATAGACCAACCAAAATGGTACATAGAAGACAAACTAAAAACCAAAAAAGAAAGCTTTTGAGTAAACTAACCAACTACAAGTCATAATTATTCAACAAACATTCTTTCAATTTTGGTTGTTTTTAAATGCTGTAATAACATATCGTGCTTGTCATGACATTAGAGAAATAGCATTCTGTCTGGCGCGATTTTATAAATTGGCGTAGGAATTATATCCCTTCAGCAGAAGAAGGTGCAAACCTCACTGACTATGTCAGCTTATAAAACAAAAGCTTCCCTTTTCTGTCCATACAATCGGATAAATCTCTGTTTGATGGATGTTCAGAATGAGGCAAGGGTAGGGGCAACAGAGACGAATAGTCTCTGTTACCCCTACCACTAATCCTATCCTAGCCAATCGGACAGGCTGGAAGTTGCGCCGAAATTCACTCGTGCAACTGAGAACCAAGAAAGGATTTACTGTTTGGGATTAGACGAAATATAGATCGTACTATCCTACTTGGATAACTGTGGTAATTCTAGAGCTTATATTCAAACAATGTTTACAACGGATATACGTCAGCTACGATTTTTCATCAGCGATATTTCGGCCCTTCTTGGCAAGGTTCCTCGTCAAGAAGTGCCAAGAAGGGCCGAAATATCGCTGATAAAGAAATGTAGCTGACGTATATCCGTTGTAAACATTGTTTGAAAAGTCAGCTTGGGCTCAAAGAATAGTTAATTCTAGAGCTAGTACATGCACAATAGCCCCGACCTTATGGCAGGGGTGCTTTTATTAGATGAAGAAGAATCGGACGTCGGTCCGTTGCTTGATGACTCTGAGAGCGTGTTCCGCCCTACTTACTAGAGTTACTACGCATGATGTCACGAATTTTGGCTTCTTGGCGTCAAGGCTGGAAGGCATTTTTCAAATATCATGCCACGGCCTTTTCGGGCCAATCACGTTACAGAGACTCGTAGTTAGCTCGCCTATTATGCTACCGAGCATGGTAAGCAAATGTTTACTATTTCGAGAAGGTTGGAACGGTCAGTGTAGTAACTTTTTACTAGGTTGGAACGAAATTAGTAACTAATCGTTACTATTGTTAGGAGGGTGGAACCCGCTCTGAATAACTTTGTGTGGATCACATGGTCTAGCACCGAAGAAGCAACTTTCAAATGTGTGCCTTATCGACTCATTTGTGGGGTTCGAGAATGCCAAACACGAGTCTGAAGGGTTCAGTAAACTAGAAAATAACACTTTATTCTGTAATTTGTTCTTGGAGAGCGCGACTTCGTGATTCTGGGTCTTTAGCTGAACACTCTCCTTTCTTGCAGGGATTCAACTGCTGTTCCGACACTGCCATATCTTTCCATTACGTAAACCCGAACCTTATGTATGTTCTCGACTATCTAATATATCATTTGAAGCCTCATGGCATAGTCCCCGCGTCGGAAGAGAAACCAGGGGCTCCTCCTGACTATAGTGGAAACGCCACTCCTTGGGTTGGGCTACCCTGAAACTTGGCTGTGAAGTGACTATTAGAATGAGCGCCTCAAGCGGATAAATAAGAAGTTATAAGGCAGCAACTAATCGATATGAATATTTGGGTGTGAAATGACTTACGCTTGCGGATACACAATCAGAATTTCCTGGCTAGATTTTCTGGAACTTTCGTCATCAGGCTGAACAGCTTCTACAGTTTTCAATGTGGAATTAATGATTGTGCGGAAAATCATGTCAGGAATTTCGAGTCCCCGATTGGCCAACCCTGATCGCGAACTGACGTGCGTCGCAGAAAGCTCATAAAAGCAGAAATTAATCACATTGATAGTGGATTGGCTCCAAATTACGTCTATCCAGCTTATGGTGGGGCCACACCAGCAGGATCTACGGCCACCGATTGAAATTCCGGTCGGGAACTTCAACACCATCGTAAATTGTGGAAAGTGGAAAGTGTTCAACTTCTTCATCGGAATTGACGGAAGGGAAGAAAATTCTGCTGGGAATACTTGATTGTCTCTCCGTGCTTCTTTGGACAGTTGCTTATCTTTGAACAGCGCAATTTGCTCCACTTGTTGCAATAAAAGTAAAGTACGGGTACGCCAAAGCAGTTCCGTAAGTGCCTTTGGGAAAGTCTGAGTGCATATATTGGCTTACTTTTTGACATAGCTAAAATCTGCAGTGTTTAAAGCTAAGCAACTGTTCAAAGAACCATACATCTAATATACCGTTAAGCCATGCACTGGCTCTAAAATACGCCATTCCAGTTTATGGTGCAGCTACACCACCAGGATCTGCAGTCGCGGATTCGAATTCCTCCCAGGAGTTTTATCACCATCATCAAGTTATGTACGGAAAAGTTAAACTTATTCAACATTTCGAACCAAAGCGAAGAAAAGCCTGCTGCGGAAACCGGATCATCTATCTTTAATATTCGGCACTGCCGATTGCTTCGAAAGTCTGGTTAGATTTTCCGGTCGCCATGCGTAGCCTTTTCATCTCGTCGTGCTGATTCTCAACAACTGGCTAGACTTATTTTACATCTGGCCAGTCAGAATTAGGCTGTACCGGATTTTCCTAGTCTGAATTGCTCCGGAAAAGGTATTCCGGGTGGATATTTTTTTGCATTCGAATCTACCACGTGAATTCACATACGACCGCGTAGCTTACGCATATTAGACCGATCGTGCGAGGTACCGCCTGCTTTCCCCATACAAAAACGAGCGCAAGTAGCTCCTCGTTGAATTCTGTCATAAGCTGAGCGCTGGATTTGGTTGAAATGTCGTCAGTAGGCTAATATCTCATCTGGAGTCGTCCAGAGTGACACGGTGAAGTTGTTAAGCTGGAAAAACATGATTTAAGTGAGGCTCACTTGTCGTTTATATGCACCTTCACACGTGGCAAGCTTCGTTGAAAATGTTTGCATTGTTTGGCGATTTATATAGAAAATACCAAAGAAAACGTAACCAGTCGTTACATTTGTGCGTTACGAGAAACGCCATTTTGTGTTGGTGGAAACCAGTGAGCTTTCGAAGCAGTTTATGTCCAATTGTATTTTAAATTAAGTGCATATTAGTCTAGTTACCCTAGGTTTGTGTAATGGTGGGTAAAGACGATCATATATTCCAGGCGGCATTTTCTGCACTTTCATGACACAATATTTCTGAGATCAAGCCGACTTGGAGCGTGTTCCACCCTACTTACCGTAGTTACTACGCACGACGTCACGAGTTTTGGCTTTTTAGCTCAAGCCTGGAACGCATTTTTCTATTTTCTCCAAAATATCGTGCCAGGGGCTAATCCGGCCAATCAGATCACAGAGATTCGTAGTAACCACGCTCTCTAGCGTGGCAAGCAAATAGTTACTATTTCGAGAAGGTTGGATCGGTCAGCGTAGTAACTTTTCACAAGGTTGGAACTAAAATAGTAAGTGACTATTGTTAGAAGGGTGGAACACGCTACATTTAATCATACAATGGAGAAGAACGGAAACTTCAGCTACTTCAGAAACTTTTGCAGCGATATTGTCGAAATCTTTGTCGTAGCTGACGTTTTCGTTCTTATCTAATGTATGATTGTATTCTCAGAGTTGATCACATAAGTAAAATGAATTTGAATTGATGAATGTGCCGAAAATGTGAAAGAAAATCATTGTGTAACCGGACGCGCCTGATCGTCTGTCTTTCGGCCTGACTTCAGCTCCTGGATCGATCTCAACGAAAACAAATATTCCTTCAGCCGACAATGATTGCGAATCATATTTGACAGTGCAAAACGAATACCTGAATTAAACGAGAAGCATATTAGTTTGATCACGATACGTATTCTTTAAAGCACACCTCGCACTATTTATTGTTTATGTGCGGTGTAAAAAACTATCTGAAGGCTACAAAACTAGGCTCTGCTTTAACAAATTAAGGTTGTTTTTTGCTGTTTTAAGCCTTTTCCTAGACCCATTGACTTCTAGCAAAAATTTGGCAAAATAGAGGTAACCGGAGCATAGTAAAACTTCACTTATTCCAGCGCAATAGGCTCCAGGGATCTGTTGAATGAGTGACTTGGTTACGTCAGTTTGTTTTGCTGTTCTAGTGCATGTTTGTTTAACATTCTTTACTGCGTAGCTTGTGGAATATACATGGAATCAGTAATAAAAGTCAGGAAGGTGAAGCCTGGCTTTTTAAGATCGATGTCGGATGTTTATGTTCGGGTTGGTTTGTAGGTCGAAGCGTCAGTGAGATAACCATTAATTATTGTAGATATTGTGGCTACAGTGTCTAAAATTTTCTAACCGATAATACAAGGATGCGGATTTTCACAGATAACTGTCAAGAATGTTAGCTGTTATGGTTTTGCAAACATAACACATTGAATGTTGTGCAGAGAGAAAGAGCCGATACACCGCCCGAAATATGTCGGCTGACTTTTCTTATTTGATCATGATATCGGAAAAGTCGACATATGCTTTTTCGGCGGTTTTTCGGTTGTTCTTGTAAATGCTTGGTATGGATAACGTTCAATGCATAATGTTCGCAAAACAGCCACAGATAACATCCGGTGTTATCCGTTGAAACTGCACATCCTTGTGTTATCTGTTACAAAACTTCTGACTTATGCTTCAAAAAGTGTCTGATTGGGTGGTCAGACTTGGCTCCATTTGATTTTTCAGTTCCAGTTGTGCATATCACAGATTTTGCTAGATTTTCAGCTGTGCCTTATCTCAGTGAATGTTTATTTTCTTGCCAGGGTTTTTAAGGCGACTTGGCTATTCGGAAAAGTGTTCTGCTCCAGCCCGGAAGTATTTCCGGTACCGCGGGAAAGTCTGTTTGTTTCTAAAAATCCGACCTTCTCGCTTCCTCACACCGTCGTAAGACTGACATTAGATTTAAGACGTTCAACTGGGAAAGATAAGCAGAAGGCTGTGCCTTCCACATAATCGGCCTTTTTTTTTTCAGAGTTTTCTTACTTTTTGGGATATATATATATATATATATATGTAGGCTTGTATAACTTACGAGGCTTGTATAACTTACGATAACCTTCACAAAGAAAGTCAGCGGTAGATAGGAGAGGATGATATAAAGTCATATCAGCCTCCGGAGAGGATGATATGGATTCATACAGCCTCCAGAGAGGATGATATGAAGTCATATCGACCTCCATAGGTTTTGTGCAGGGTAAATTGTTGATGGTTCTGTTCAACAAAAATTATAACAGTTAACACTTCTCCATCCCGGTTGGTATCTGAATAACAACCTCGATGTCCTGTAATATATATATATGCAATTATTGTTTAATGCCACTAATACTCTCAAAACATGAATAATTTGTTTACTTTTTGAAAATTAAAGGGGGCATAAATGAATGCAAATCGTTAACCCACTGAACTACAGAAGAAAAGAAGAAAACGTGGACTATGATGAAGGAAAAATACTAAACCCGATGAAAATTTGTAGCTTGCGTAGTTGTATGATAGTTGTACGAAAAAGATGCATGTATTGATAGATAATAGTAAAGAATACTATCATTTAATGTGCCCCAGACTGGGCCAATCTTAAGCAGTAGCATCCTGTCTTGCTATAGTGGCATCCAGTCTTGCTAATAGTAGCATGCAGTAGAATGCAGTAACACGGTAGCCTTGAAGTAGAAGCATGTAGTGGCATCAGTTAGTACTGCATGCTACTTTTTTGTACAACTTCATACTACTATTTTGAAGAAAAAAAATTCATTGGGAACTCATGAGCAAAAACAATAATACCTAAATAAAATTTTGAACTAGCCAGACGCTGATTATACTTGACGGTGCAAAAAACGTGATTATATCAGTAGTCACCTCTGAAAGGGCTAGGGCCAAAGCACTGTACAATACAGCAAGATCTTTCCGGAGCGACGCGTATTTGCAACTGCGAACGTGCTTTTCAAAGTTTTCCCCCAAGTTCTTAATGAGCAGACCCGAAGTCCCCGACGTGCAGTGGGAGTATGCTCAATTCC
The DNA here is from genome assembly GCA_023053575.1 of Branchinecta lynchi. NCBI lineage: Eukaryota > Metazoa > Arthropoda > Branchiopoda > Anostraca > Branchinectidae > Branchinecta > Branchinecta lynchi. The sequence continues at coordinate 5,285,613 of JAKZAP010000006.1, read as the reverse complement.
ATCTAACGTAAGCCCAGCCACCCCAAACAAATGACCTCCCCCCCCCCCCGTTATAATCGTCGTAGACTTCATATTGATGACCGTTTTACGAACAAAAAAGGTTTTCTTTCAACGGATGAGTAAACTACCTTGTTGATACGTCTTAGATTTCGTGGACGTTTCATGTGCTAGTAAAGTACATACAATGAACTAGTGGGTATGTGTTAGCTTTCCGAAATCGGACAGACTTTCTGAGACTAGGTAAAACTTCGATATTTTTTACTCCATCCTTGTGGAGTAGCTCTGGTCATATTCCAAAACCTGTCTAGTCGTAATCAGCCAAAATTGCGGGCTATTTATTTGTGTGCTGTGTTTTTTTGTTTTTCTTTGCGTGGGAGGTCAGCATTTCGGGTTCTGTATTATTTTTTCCATTAAGTTGTAAGGGCTAGAATATGGTATGTTATTGTATTATATTAATATGTAAAGCCATATTGATATATTTCGTCTGTAGTCTTTTCTATGCATGTTGAATTTTGTATATTGAAAGTTTGAAAAAAAATCATTTTCTTTGAAATTAAGAGCCAATCTGTCTCGAATCAGTCAGTAACTAACAAGGTAAGTTTGAGACGGCGATGATGAATCAGAAACAAACAAATAACATTTTTTTTTTGTAATATTAACAAAATGAAACCCGGCCAAATCAGATTCAAATACTCAATTTCTGGGCCTCCAAAGATATTTATTTACTTATTTTTATAACCCGCTGAAAAGACAGAATAGCGGAGTACAAACAAGGAAAAACAACACAAAACACTAAAATACACTAAAATTCACTCTAGAAGAAGGGACAAGCCGTGATGTGCGGGGAAGCTGAGATGGGACGTTGTGGACAATTTTTTACTTATGGGCGAAAGTTTCAGCGATATATCCGGAAGCTTGTAGGGGGGTAGGAAAAGGAGGAATTTTGCATATCGGTAATAACAAGAACGGAGGGAATGAAGATCTTTTTTCTTTAAAACTGAAGAGAGGCCAGAAAGAAATAAGATAGAATGGTCAGTAAAACTGCTGTAAAGTTTACTAAGGGCTTTTTTATTGTATTTCCCACGATTAGCAACGATATGGGATAGCCCAATGTGTGAGCTGGGGGGCACTTTAACCCGGCAAAGGGCACAGTATCCTACCCCTTTGATAATATTGTTGAATTGAAAACCTGAAATTATGATTTGGTTTTGATACGAATGGGTACTGATTGCTTGCTCCAGTGCAGGATGTCCCAACACGTCATTACTGTTGCTCATACGTTCGAGCACTGTTTGTAACTCAGCCCGGTCTAGAGACAGTGCTCTGTGCGCGATATTCCTGATAGATGAACAGATTTTGAATTCCCACAAAAGATGTTCTCTCACCCTATGCATCAGCCATTTCTTCCCTATGTCTCAGCAATTTCATAAGAGATAGCACAAGGATGCACGGCTTCAACAGATAACACTTAAGATGTTAGCTTTTATGATTATGCGAACGCTTCGCATCGAACTTTATGCACACAAGAGCCGAAAAACCAACGCAAAAATTCGGATTCGAATCCAGGATATTCGTCCTTTTGGTCGGATTCCAGTCCGGATTCGAATCTTCTGCTTGCCAGGCTGGATCCGGATTCCAAGCCCTGAATCTTACGAATCCGCACCAAATTTCTAATCTTTCTCCAGTTTTACACACTATGCTTAAGGTATTGTGCTTAATAAGCCCCGAGAAGAAACTCATACTATAACAACCACACATGAATTGCCTTAGGCATAAGGGCTTTTTCTCTCACCTCTGATTTTGAAATTATAACTTATGTACATGATTTGATTTTTGTTAAGCTCGGGTTCGAATCTGGATTCGATTCCGGATTCGAATCCTTAGCACGAAATGGTGGATTCGAATTCGGAATCAGATTCGTACCTAGCCCTGGATTCGGATACGGATTTGAATCCTTTCATAATCGGATTCGTCCATCTCTGAGCTGACTTTCTGTTCATCGTCGTCATATCGGAAAAGTCAATAATTGCTTTGTTGGCCCTTCTTGGCAATGCTTGTTGTCCATAATGTTCTATGCATTACGTTTGTAAAAATCATAACAGGTGACATTCAAATTGTTATCCTTTGTAGTGTTGGGAAAAACTTAAGACTGATAAATTCTACTCAGCACTTATGATTTAATGCGACCTAATAAACAATATAGCGACGAAACTAAGCCGACCAAAGGCCGCTGAAGCACTTCACCTTGTCTAGGAAACGCAGATCTAGATACCATTACGAGCGTGTTTCACCCTACTTACCGTAGTTCCTACGCATGACGCCATGAATTCTGGCATTTTGCCGTCAAGGCTGTAACGATTTTTCTATTTTTCAGCAAAATCTCATGACACCGGCGAATCCGACCAATCACGTTACAGAGATGCATAGTTACCACGCTTACTATGCTCCCGAGCATGGTAAGCAAACTATTTCTAGACGGCTGGAACGGTCAGCGTATAGTAACGGAAATAGTAACTAATAATTACTATTGTTAGAAGGGTGGAACACGCTCTACAAGTCATTCTTACTTCAAAGCGAAGTAGTTCCGTGATGACAGTGACAATGTAGCTGTTGAGCTCAGAGGCGTTACTTGCCAAAATGTTTTGGGGGAGGACGAGGTATTTACCGACTGGCTGGCAATTTTCACCGACTTTTTCTGCAGAAAAAACGACTGTTTTCAACGACAAAAATGAAATTTTCGAAAAAAATCGACCGATTTTCTGAAAATCCAGTGATTTTGAGAAAAACCGACTATTTTGACGAAAAATCGACCAATTTTCAGAAAAACCGACTGTTTTCCTGAAAAAAATCTACTATTTTGACGAATAATCGCGGCGCTTCGCGCCGACTCAGTTATTTTTTACCAACTGGCAGACGGCATTGGGGGGGGGGCGTCCCCCCCCCCAGTCGCGACGCCGCTGGTTGAGCTATTAGTGGATGAAGCGAAATAGGTCAAAGATTTCAAAAGAACTTATGATGCTGATAAAGGTGACTTGTTGTCCTCGAGACCAATCCCGTATGGAAATAATTCACATGGACATTTTCCACCGTAAACAATTGAAAACCATTGTAAACGATCGTTGTTTCCAATCGTAAAAATACAATCGTTAACATCTGATTACAATCGCAAACGATTGGAAACAACTGTATACAATCGTAAACAACTGTTGCCAATCGTAAAAAAACAATTGTTTACGATCGTTTCCAATTGTTTACGATTGGGAAAATGTCCCATCATACGATGACTTGAATTATTTCCATACAGGATACTTTGACCTTTAAGTGATAATTGTGGCAATATCCGTTCTGGCGTTCTCAAACGCGGTGGTAGGACGCAAAATATTCGAAAAGTGAACACACCGTGAAAAGGTAGGAAAACCAAGCAAAAAGAAGAGTCGAAAATAAAAGATAGACTTCATGGCCTACTATGTCTTCCAAAATGAACAAGACCAAAGGTTTCGATGGGATCCCAAAAATTCAATATGTGATCCAGACAACTGGGTCTTGTCTTAGCCAGATCCAGTCATCGCCAGACTCCTTGAACATTGTTACAATTAAAATTCAGAAACAGATTATGGCCGAATAGCTAATTATCTGAGAAAACCAAGTTCAGATATGGATTGAGCATGTGTATTTACCTCTATAAGTCATATCTGTTTTGACGAAAACTTCCTGCCACTTCTGCCAACTTTCGGTTTCGGCCGAACTCAGGAACTACTTGTCTGGCGAAAAAAGAAAGCTCAAAAACGAACTCAGGGTATCTTCTCTCCCCAATAATGAACATCTAATCCACTTCAAATAAAAATTTAATTTATAACAAATTTTGGCCGGATTCCGGTCGAACTATATGTCCGGGTAAAAGATGATTTTCACACACGGGTTCATCTCTCCTTACCCCTAAATCGCTTATCTAATCAACTAGAAATAAAACTTGAACTTCTAACAATTTTCCGGTTTTGGCCGGATTCCGGGCGAACTACATGTCCGGGTAGAAAATTGTTTCACATACGTGTTCAGCATGTATTCTTGCCTGAAATTGAACATCTAATCAACTCCAGATAAAACTTTTAATTTTAACAAACTTTCTGGTTTGGGCCGGATTCCGGACGAACTACTTGTCCGTCGAGAAAATCATTTTCACCGTCGTCTTCAGCATGCCTTTCTGCCCCTAAATCGAACATCTAATCAACTTCAAATAAAACTTTTACTTTTAACAAACTTTCCGGTTTTGGCGGGATTCCGGGCGAACTACTTGTCCGATGACAAAATCGTTCACCGTCGTGTTCAGCGTGTCTTCTTACCCAACAATGGACTATCACAATAGCTGTTTCAAAATACTTTGTTTGCCCCTTAATTTGAACCCCCTCCCCCACCCCTAAATTTAGGTCTACAAAGCCCATCTACGAACTCGACTGGTCCGACGACCCAACAAATCCTCACACCAAGTTTCATCAAAATATCTCATTCCCTTCGAGAGTTATCGTGCTTACAGACGGACGGACCGACAGACGGACAACTTTTGCGATGTCATAGGTATCCCTCCACTTACGTTTTGGGATCCCAAAAACAACATTTCGAAGATCTGAAGCTTCCTTATGCGAGAAGGAGTTGTCGGTCGACCTTGAAGCTTTCGGCAAAGTTTCCGTTCCATGCCTAGCAAAACTGGTCTAGGTGAACAAGACCAAAGGTGTCGATGGGATCCCTAAAATCTAAGATTTGATCCAGACAATTGGGTCTTCTCTTCGCCAGATCCAGTCTTCGCTAGGCTAATCATCGGAGAAAACCGAGTTCAGTTATTCTATCTATCCATCTATCTATACCTCTATAAGCTATATATGCTTTGACGAGACTGACCGAAATTTTCTGCTTTACTTCTGCCAAATTTGCGGTTTCGCCCGAATTCCGAGCAAACTACTAGTCCAGCAAAAAAAGAAAATTATGAAACGAATCCAGCGTTTCTCCTTATCCCTATAAAGAACATCTAATCAACCTTAATTAAAACTTTAACTTAAAAAAAATGCAGGTACAACCGGATTCCGGACTAATTATATGTCCGGGTAAAAATGATTGTCATATACAGACTAAGCGTCTCTTCTTACTCCTAAATCTGTCATCGAATCAACTTCAGATAAAACTATTGCTTTGAACATATTTTCCGGTTTTGGCCGGATTCCAGGCGAAATAGTTGTCCGGCGAGAAAATTGTTTTCCCCATGGTGTTCAGCATGTCTTCTTACTCCTAAATCAATCAACTGCAAATAAAACTTCTACTTCTCATCAACTTTCCGTTTTTTGCCGGACTCCGGACGAACTACTTGTCCAGTGAGAAAATGGTTTTCACCGTCGTGTGCAGCATGTCTTCTTACCCCTAAATCAAACACCATCAACTTAAAATAAAACTTTTACTTTTAACAAACTTTCCGGTTTTTGCCGGATTCCGGACGAACTACTTGTCCGTCGAGAAAATGACTTTAACCATCATGCTCAGCATGTCTTCTTACCCTTAAATCAAACTTATAATCAACTTCAAATGAAACTTTTTCTTTTAACCCGCTTTCCGGTTTTTCCCATTCCGGACGAACTACATGTCCAGCGAGCAAATGGTTTTCACCATCGTGTTCAGCATGTCTTCTTACTCCAAAATCAAACATTTAATCAACTTCAAATGAAACTTTTACTTTTAACAAACTTTCGGGTTTTTGCCGGATTCCGGACGAATTGCTTGTCCGACAAGAAAATGGTTTTCACCGTCGGGTTCAGCATGTCTTCTTACCCCATAATCGACAAGAAAAATAATTTGTGTCCCTTAATTTGAAACCCCTCCCCCACCCTCAGATACGGGTCTACAGAGCCCATCTTCGAACTTGACCTGTACTTTGACCCAAAGGATCTTCCCACCGAGTTTCATCAAAATATCTCAATCCCTTCGAGAGTTATCGTGCGGACAGACGGACAACTTTTGCGATGTCATAGGTATCTCCCTCCACTTACGTTTTGGGATCCCAAAAAGTGTTAAAAAGTCGTAAGTACAAACGGAAGCAATAGCGAAAGGAGGGAATTTCAGAAGCTTATAATGCCATAAGGGAGCTAAGTCAGCTAGGGATAAAATAAACCGCAGAATAAGCATGAGGGGTCCTTGAAGCAGATATGACAAAAAAAAAACAAGTAGGCTATTCCTTCAGCATATGTTGGCTTTGAATCACTGAGGCCCGAAAGAGCCCTGGAGTAATTATCGGCTGATATTAAAAGGATGGGCGAATGGTAGGCAAAACTTTCCGATGAAAAATTGTTTGACTGTGTAGTTGTATGGTAGTGGTCCGAAAAAGTTACATATATTGATATGTAGTAGTATGAATACTTGATTTAACATGCTTCCGACTTGGTTAATCTTAAATAGTAGTATCCGATAGCATCCAATCTTGCTGCAGTAGCATCCAATTTGCTAGTAGTAGCATGCAATGGCAACAGTTACTATTTCATGCTTCTTTTTCGTAGAGCAACTTTTCGTACAACTGCTACTTTTTGTACAACTCCAATCAAATTTCTCCTTAGGTTGAGGTCCCCCTTCTAACATCTTTGTCGAGACTAGCAGAGGCGTAATGATCGGGGGTGGGGGGAGGAGGGGGACGCCCCCCCCCCCCAATGTTGTCGGCCAGTCGGTAAAAAATAACCGAGTCCACGCGAAGCGCCTCGATTTTTCGTCAAAACAGTATTTTCATGAAAACAGTCGGTTTTTCTGAGAATCAGTGGTTTTTGCTCAAAACAGGCGGTTTTTCTGAAATCAGTTTTTTTCAGAACTGTCGTTTTTTCTTGAAAACAGTCATTGCTTCTGCAAAAACAGTCGCTAAAAACTACTAGCCAGTCGGTAAATTCCTTGTCCCCCCCCCCTCCTCCCGAAACATTTTGGCTAGTAACGCCTCTGAATCGAGAGTTTGAATATATGTTAATAATGCCATGTGTAGCCTATTGACGTCGCTTTATGATGAAAGTCTAGAAAATCCGACGGAAAACCTGAACGTTCTTTTGAGAATTTCCTTTCCGCGACTGATAAAACAGAAAATTTCCGGCCGAGAAATCCTGACCCTGTCTATACGAGATGTGGGGGTGGCAAACGAGGTCACGGGCAGGAATTTCTGCAACGGTTTTCAGCACTTTCCGTCCAGATAATGCATTGGACAGATGATCAGGGTCGATGCTCAAGGTCTTGTATTCCTGCCTGGATTCCTCAGTTCCGTATAGAAAAGGTGAGATTTTGTCCACTTGAGTAGTACAGATAATCCGGCCGGAAAACCGAATGTCAATCTCCAGCGGAAGTTGAGATCTGTGCGGCCGCGATAGAAGAAAATGGAGAATTTCTGGCCGAAAAAACATGGTACTGCATCGGCATAGGGGAGGAAGGACCATCGATAAACTTTACTACGAATTTAATAATACAATAGATACAAAATTGGGAAAGTGATGGAATCGTTGCAGTTTACAATTTCTCACAGGCTGATAAGAACTCTTTTCGGCGTATTTAAGGCACTACTTGAGGCAAACCAATTACACGTTGAGCATAGCCGGCGGTTACGTATCTGGAAAAAAGAAAACAAAATTAGTCCAGATATATTGGTCTGCGATACACTTACGATGGTCCCTCACAATGACCAAGAACCGATAAGCTAGAACAGCTAAATGTGTATCCAGAACGGCTTTTAAGTCAGTGGGTTTATTAACAAATAACAAGATAAATCACACATAACCAAAACAATTCCCGCCCGTGTTAGCCTAGTGCTATTAGGGTTGAAAATAAAATTTGAATGATTGAACATTCAGTCCTTTCCCGGACGTCGAGAACCACAATCTTTACAGTTTAAACATAATAAGCATAGTGGTCATTGCTCCTACTCTCAGACACAACCTTACCTCTCATAAAAATAAAATAAAAAAAATAGCAACAAGCTACGTAGCTTGCATAGTAGGCTACGTAGCTTGCATAGTAGGCTACTTGGTCTCAGCTGTTTTTGAAATTATTTCGACACCGGGTTTCCGCTCGTATTCCGCCATCCCAAGTAGTACCAGTTTGTGTGACAGTATGAATGTGACTGATACCAAAGTTCAAATGAGTTCAACTTCCGATAATCATACCAGAGAACCCTGATATTAATCCGAGCCAAACATGATGTGTTTTTCCCAAGCCGAGTAATAAACCTTTTGCAATCTACATTATTCGCTGAAACCAGATAAAGCGGCCCGACTTTTGGACGAAGGGGTCTGCAATTCTGTCAAGATCCAGGATATGATGAAGAAAACACGTAATTTCCGTGCAAGCAAACAGGCTGAGAAATAACGACGTTAGGGAAACAGATATGAAAGTGACGTCCTAACTTTATTAAAGAAAACGAGGCTGAAACAATTAAACTGAGACGTGGCTGTGCTGTCGTTGCTTGAAAAAAGGATATTGCAGAGGGATCGATCCCTGCACACTGAGGGAAACAACAACCTTAAGTAAGACCTGGAATGATCTACTGCGGTGTCATGAGCTTCATAAGTTTTAAATGAAAGAAAATTTTGAGGAAAGTAAATATTAAGGAAGGAAAAGGTAAAGAAAATTTTAACGTTTTAAAGATATGATGAGAATATAAAATGAGAAAAAGGACAGAAGAGGAAATAAGAAAGAATGTTAAAAAATTAAACGTAGAGTGTAGGTGTAGGTGACGCTAAATGTATAGGTCGGTCATTAAACAAAATAATTTAAAATAATAGATGTTAAGACCGTTGGCGTCACTGATGGAATGTGGAAGCGTAGTCACCTGGCCAAATTGTATTGGACAGGAAGAACGGAAAAGACACTACGCGGCAACAACAACAAAAAATGAGTTTTCGGATATAAGAGTGTCTTGCTTAAGTCGAGTTCGCTACTTCCTAATATCTTAGGATCTACTTCGGCTCTCCTTACGTGTGTATTTTTTAAATATCAATTTTGCAGGTCAAGTCGGGAGTGATCAAGTCAAAGCTGTATCCAGGGAGAACACCCTCCGGAACATACAAAACAATAAATTCTTATGTGTAGGTTTCGAATTGAAATTTATTGTGGTGCGAATTTATTCGTTCTTCCCGCCGGTGGGACCTAATCCATACCCAACAGTAAGACAGAAGCAGGCTATAAGAAAACGAATATTTATTTATGTTTGGGGTGGGGCTTAAACCTCCTCCCCCCTTGATACGGTCCATCTTATAGGCTTTACCTCTGATCTACGTTAATGTTTTATTGTTATAGGTATGGATTTCATCCGACCCCAAGAATAACCCCTCTAAATAAATTCCTGTATGAGGCCCTGGTAGCCTACATGTGAATGTACATGAAAAATTAATCTCAGAATAGTAGTATGAAGTTGTACGAAAAAGTAGCATGCAATACGAACTGATGCTACTACATGCTTCTATGTCAAGGGCTACCGTGTTACTGCATTCTACTGAATGCTACTATTAGCAAGACTGGATGCTACTATAGCAAGACTGGATGCTACTATAGCAAGAAAAGATGCTACTGGATACTACTGCTTATGATTGGCCCATTGTGAGGCACATTAAATGATAGTAGTCTTTACTATTACATATCAATACATGCAACTTTTTCGTACAACTGTCATACAACCACGCAGGCTACAAATTTTTCATCCGGCAATCATTATAATCATTATTATTAATTTGTGTATTACATATTATATATCTGAATACATTTATGTCGTCGACCAGCAGTTGGAGATAATCAGTTGGCAGAATAAAGAAGAACCTTGAGATCTTCTCGGTTCATGGCACTTGACATGCGATAAAAAGGTCAAAAGATCTTCGCTGACTCAAGCCGAAAAAACAAACCCTCAAATTCATCACGATAATGTCGTCGCCGTTTCGAATATCCATTAAGAAAATATTGTTCCTCTGGTCGTCTTCAAAATCAAATATTCAGGGTCTTTTTATAGTCGAAAACAGTGTGAAGGCGCCAACATACCTTCGTATTGCCTTCAAAACAAAACTTTATCAAACAAGAAATAAAACTTTACTGAGATGCCTCACCGACCGATTTTTGTTTTCTTGTCAGATAAAAAACCTATGTTAAAATAGAAAACAGTGCAATTAATTAAACAATCAGAGTTGAGATGTTTTATGTCAACGAATTTGAATTTGCTTGTCGGATGTATTCATTAAAATGTAATCTTATTATAATAAATAATAGAACAGGCAGTGAAATATTATGTCAAAGAACGGCTCAATTTGGAAGTTGCACAGAAGAAGCAAATGAAAAGGATCTCAATCAACAATTTGTTTCAAATATAATATTTTAGCCTAAAACATACACATTAAAATGACAACTAGAATAAATCGAAAGATGACATCAATAACAAATCCAACTCTTGTTTACGCTTCCTCAGAAAATGACGCAGACACCATATCATCAGTTTATTTGCGCGGGATGCGGGAATGCAAGGAAATCAAAAGGATGAAAGGTTAAAAGGTTTATGCTAGAATGTTAATTTTATATTAATTACATGACGTAAACCACAAAGCAAGCCCCCCCCCCTCCCATGAAATTAACTGAAAATAATAGTATGAACTTGTACGAAAAAGTAGCATGCAGTAGCAAATGATGCTACTACATGCTACTATAGCGAGACTGGATGCTGCTAGAGCAAGGCGGGATGCTACTGAATACTACTACTTAAGATTAGCCCAGTGTGAGGCACATTAAATTAAAGTATTCTGTACTACTGCTATCAATATATGCAACTTTTTCATAGAACTACCATACACAGGCTACATATTTTTCATCAGACCCTTTTGTGTTGTCACATTACTTCGAACACTCTTGTTGAAATCAAGTCAGTAAGTGAAACAAGCCGTCGACCACTGGTTTCAGATATCCAACTATGACGCCTCAGAAAATATTTTCATTTGCTGATCTTCACACACCCAGCGTTGGGATCTTAATTTACTGTTTGTACACCAACTGACAGTTGTTCAAAATCATAACGTCAGGACCACCTGTCTTTTGTAAGACAGGTTCGACAAATGCGCCTGGAAAGGCAATGGAGGAAAAAGAAGATTACGCACGACTTCTTCTATAAAGGAAGTACAGTTGTTGTTTTTGTTCGCTGGAAAATCCAGTAGACAGGTGTAGCTCTGTCGTAAAAGACAGCCGGGTGTCTGCATGGAAACATGCGGACAGGGGATTTACTTTTCGACAGCGGCTTTCCGTTCCGGAGCAAACAAAAAAGAAAGTCCATTTAAGTAAAATGTCAGGTGCTGGGTCGGAGTGACATTCTCGACAGAAGAAGAAGGAACATCCTCAGGATCTAACAACCCCTCGCCCACCCTTCTGAGGAGCTAGAAACTCCATTGACGACCTTCCCAGAGCATTAGCTCCTTCGATTCTTCAACAAAACAATGTAGTCACACCGAACTTGGATGAAGAGGACTGTGACGGACGTGACGCTCTGGCTGGACAGGCTGAGCAGAAGCCTAGGACAATTTCTCACAGTGCCTATCAACCGCCACCACCCACAACTCCGAGGGACTAGAAATCCCATCAGCCAATCGCGCGACCCCAGGTTTCAAGCCTTTTCGTTCCTAAGACAGATTTCGTAACACCGAACATCGATAAAGGTATGGAAATTATACTCTTGATAGACTGAGTGGAACCCTACGTCATTCTTTCTATCGACCATAACCATCCACTACTCCGAGCAACTCAATAGCCCCACCGGCTATTTAATTAAATAGTAGTTAGTTCTACACATGCATTATGGATCATCATGGAAGTAATATTTTCTGTCCGTGAAGGCGGAGTAGAAGTTTGGAGCAACATCGAGATCTACGAACTCAGTTCGAAGAATTAAACGTCCTTTTAGAGTCCCGCCTGGACTCTGCCATGCCATAGCTATAGTCTCTTTCTGTCCTAAAACAATACAATTTCGTTGGACGAAAGTTCAATGAAAAATGCAATATTTCGTTATTAAATTGCGATCCTTATTTGTAAAGATTTTAGTGATACTCCTTGAAAGTAATATTATATTCCTGCACTTAGCACGTCTCGGAGAGACCGTTATTCAATATACCAGTCATTATTTATGTCACCCATCTACAAAAGGAAACAGACCGTGTCCATATGGAGTACCGGAAAATAGGACAGAAACAGGGCTAAAGTAAACTAAGCAACTCTAAATAAAAAGCTATAATCTCTATGGCTCCGGTCTAAAGAGGAATCAAATTCGGCAGGGTATTAATGGACAGAAACAAATTGACCAATAAAGACGTACAGACGAGTAAAATTTTGTTTACGAGCCAAGGGGGGCCGGGTGGGGTGCTAGAAGGTACTGTGTAAACTTATAGAAAACTGAACGAACTTTCTTCAATCGGTCACACTAAATAGCTTCCAGAAAAGAGTTAGGTTTAGAATGAGGGATAGTGAAAGAGTCATAAATTTAGCTAAAAAATGTATTCCAATATAAATTAGCTTTAATTAATAGACCATAATCTGTCGTGGCCTTATCGCCGAAATGTCCTAGTAGTCTTACGTATACTCTTTGGGTCAGATGTGGTCCTTTGAAATTTGTGCCTGCCAAAAATATTAACTTTAGATTCGTCTTTTTTTCCAAAGTTCCTCTACTTCCCGTAGAGATTTTAGTTTTTTCATCTAGAGCAAAATCAACAATTCGTCAACCCACGTAATTTACACCAAGCTGGTAAACTCAGGTAAGTTACGAACTAAATTCTGTATTATATTTTTATCGCAAAATATTGAAATTACTATTTTACTAAAGCTCTGAACTTAATATTGTTGACAGACAAAATTCAAAGGCCCAACAACAAAACCCGCGTGGCGGGGACGCATCCAAGGCCGTATCCAGGGGGTTGAACCCCCCCCCCCCCCCCCCCGAAACATACACAAATCATGATTTTTATAGGCTTTGCCCTCTGATCTATGTGTTTTCTGCACTTTTTTGTCCGACCAGCAGGCAACACCCCCCCCCCCCCCCCCTCCCCCCGAAATAAACTCCTGGATACGGGCCTGGACATCCGCCACCTAGGCAAGAAGAACAGACGAAGTCAGTTCAAATTCAGAGAAACAAACGAAGTCATTTCGAATTCACTACACACTATATCACACACTATATTCCACTATAGAAGTAAGTAATTTATTCGTAACCCACCATTTAGAAAAAGCGGAGTAAGTGAAAGAAAATAAATCAAACAGAACCAGAAAATTTCTAAGCTGCAGAAGCAATAATTAAACTTCAAACCGCAGGACAGAAAATTCCTGGAAATAGCATAATACAAGCTTCGACATTCCTGTGGAAATAGCATCGTTCACTATATCCTTTGAAGCTTCGACATTCCTGAAAATCCGAACAACCCCCTTTCTGTCCGGGGTCGGTGTTCCATAACCCAAAGACAGGAAGAGCTGCCTCATTAAGGCCTTCTAGGGGATAGCGAGCTTGTCGGTTCCATCAGGAAATACGAGCTTGGGGACGACAGAAATGACAAAGATGACGTTCATTATGGTGTCTCTGCATGTTAGGAACAAGGGTTTCGTGGGTCGAAAATCAAATAAACGACCGGTTGAGTGATAACGATAATGGTCTCTTGGAAATGAGTATTGTCCCAAACTAAAATTGGATTCGAGCGAAACTCATGATCATCATTCTAAGTGGAAATGCCGGGTGAAGTCGAGTTTCTTCCTTTTGAAAGCGTTGGGTAACTGTTGTATTCATTTTGGCCAGCCCCTTGGACAGGCTAGTGCTTTCTGGCAGAATCGACTAAAAAGAGGCAAAGCATGGTGCAAGTGGCACGAGTAATAAAAAGAGATTAGCAAGTAGTACATGTAGACATAAGTGAGAGATCGGAACTCCAGAGCCTAAAACAAGACACGTTAGAACATTGTTTCTGCCCCTCGCTCTGAAGCCTGAAAGGGCCGTGTTAGTTTTCGTGGCCCTTTTTAGTACTCGTGCCTCCTATACTATATTGTGCCATGCCATGCTTCTTTTTAGTCGATCCCCTTTCTGAGGTTTCCTATATTTAGTTTTCTCTTATTGTTGATAAACTCCTCTCTCTCTGTCTCTCTCTGTATAAGGTCGATGTACCAATTTTTTACACCAATTCTGTATTAGGAAAAAAATGAATAAATATGGCACTTCTCATGCAAAGATGAAAGCTCTCCAGGAGATTTGGTTTGCAGTGACAACAAACAAATTATAATAATTTCTGGTTAAATACTTTTCCTCGACCTTGCTCGTGTACTGTAGTTGCTTGCTAGTAGGCTACACTGTAAAAGTAACTGCAGTATTTGCTGTTGGTGTCAATCTTCATTTCTAACAGGGACAAGGTTAATCCTAATTAGAGATAGTATTATCTCAATAGAGACAAGAATAATTCCAGTAGCAAATCCTGCAAGATTTTTTGCACAGTGTATCTCTGAGCTCTTTATTATTAACTGCAAATAATGATTACTTGTGCTGACGCCTGACACATCCAAATCTCCTTCAGCATCTAAAGAAATTTTATGGAACAACAAAAAAGACTGTAATTATAAACAACAAGAGCTGAAAGCTCATATGGCACTTGTAAGAACAGTTAGTATGTTTGTCAGATACGGTTTGCAGTTTTCAAGGCTGGATCTCTCTCCCGATATTCATTTCATCAGAAAATGGGCTCGATCTAGTAAATCTGAAATGGTTATACCACTCATTGGCAACTGTTTCTTCCTCCAACTATGACCGGATCGGAGGAGGGACTATTTTTAAACCAATCTGATAGAGTCCCTAACATGCCTGCAAAGTTTCACGGTCATAGCAAATCTGGAAGTACCCTAACTCGTCATCATCGGAACTGTGGAAAACCCCCTCCAACTTCCCTCACTGTGGCACGATCCGGTCCTGTTTTCTCAATAATGTATCCACGGCTTATGCTTGTTCTTCCGTCCAAGTCGAATCCGATTTCTCAACTCTAAGCGTTTCACGAGATTCCCCCCCCCCCCCCGAAGTTATCGGATCCGTCCACAATTGAAATTGATCATCTGAGACACTTGTTTTCATGTTTCATGCACACAAGTTTCATGCACGTCTCATCACCCGTTCCAGAGGTATGCATGTCACTAGAATACGGATTCCTCATCCTTCCACTACCTCTATGATCATCGGATCGGGAAAGGAACTATTTTCAAGTCGACCTGGGAGAGTACCTAATATGTCTGCCAAGTTTCATGGTCCTCGTACACGTGGAAGTACCCTAACTCGTGATCACCGGAAATCCGGGAAAACGCCCTCCAACCCCCTCTACTGTGACACGATCCGGTCTTGCTTTGTCAACACAGTATCTAGGGTTAATGCTTGTTCTTCCCTTCAAGTTCCATCCCGATCCCTTGACCCTAAGCATTTCACGAGATTTCCGGCCCCCCTCTACCCCCTCCCCCAGTTTTCGGATTCAGTCCAGATTTGAAATTGAAAATCTGAGACACTTGTTCTTCACAATTGTCAAATTTCATGCATGTCCGATTATCCGTTCCATAGTTATGCATGTGTCTAGTTTCCGGATTCCCCATCCCTCCACTCCCCCCGCGATGGCTGGATTGGGGAAGCGATTATTTCCAAGTTAATCTGGTTGGTTCCCTCATATGCCTGCCAAGTTTTATTATGCTAGCTTATGTGGAAGCGTTTCACGAGATTTCCGGTGCCCCGCTCAAGCCCTCCCCCCCCCCCCCCAGTTATCGGGTCTGGCTCGGATTTTAAATTCAGCATACGGAACACTTGTTCCTGACATATGTCAAGTTTCATGCATGTCCGATTACCCGTTCCAAAGTTATGCATGTTACTACTTTCCGGATTTCCCATACCTCCACTCCTCCCACGATGGCCGGATCCGGGAAGTGAATATTTCCAAGTTATTCTGATTGGTTTCCTGATACGCCTACCAAATTTCATTGTCCTAGCTTATGTGGAAGCGTTTCACGAGATTTCCGGTGCCCCCTCCAGCCCCCAACCAAGTTATCGGATCTGGTCCGGATTTGAAACTGAACATCTGAAGCACTTCTTCTTGACATATGTCGAGTTTTATGCATGTCTGATTACCCGTTCCAAAGTTATGCATGTTACTACTTTCCGGGTTACACATTCCTCCACTCCCCCCACGATGGCCGGATCAGGGAAGTGATTATTTCCAAGTTAGTCTGGTTGGTTTCCTGATACGCCTGCCAAGTTTCATCGTCTAAGCGTTTTACGAGATTTCCGGTGCCCCCCTCAAGCCCTCCCCCTCAGTTATCGGATCTGGTTCGGATTTGAAACTGAACATCTGAAGCACTTCTTCTTGACATATGTCAAGTTTCATGCATGTCCGATTACCCGTTCTAAAGTTATGTAAGTTACTAGTTTCCAGATTTCCCACTCCTCCACTCCCCCACGATGGCCGGATCGGGGAAATGATTGTTTCCAAGTTAATCTGGTTGGGTCCCTTATATGCCTGCCAAGTTTCATCGTCCTAGCATATGTGGAAGTGCCCAAACTAGCGAAACCGGGACAGACCGACAAACCGACAGAAATTACAATCGCTATATGGCACTTGAGAATGCTCAAGTGCCAAAAAAAAAATTTCTAGCTCTTCAAGCATCGATGAACGAAATAGTAGCATGCTACTATTAGCAAGACTGGATGCTACTATAGCAAGACAGGGTGCTACTGCTTAAGATTGGCCTAGTCTGAGGCAGATTAAATGATAGTATTCTTTACTATTGCATATCAATACTTGCAACTTTTTCGTAAACTATCATACAGCTACGCAGGCTAAAAATTTTTCATCAGGAACCGGAGTTCTCAAGTGGCGAATGTTTTGACACGATGTTGAACAGGGTCCCCTAGAGCCTGTCTGTCATCGATGTCGGTGGATCCTTCGTTTTTTTAAGCATCGACATCAACGTAACGGCCTCCTAGGTGATCGTTAGACTTGCCGAAAAGTCCATTGCCGATAAGATGGGATCAAATTACAAAGAGGACGTGAGGAGGCTTGATGATATCTGGTCTTTGACGGTGCATCTTGCGCCGTAATTATCAAGACCTAGTCGGAAATCCAGTGCCTCTCAGTCCGTAGCCAGCCCGCCAGACGGGTGAACAAAAAATGGGTCAGACCAAGTGGTCGTGGTAAATGAATTCGGACAGTAGAAGATCCTCGTAGAATCAGCAAACAGCATTGTTCGTTGATAAATATTCTTTGTGGCCAAGCTGACTTTGAAACATAAATTCAAACAATGTTTACAACGGATATACGTCAGCTACGATTCTTCATCAGCGATATTCCGCTGATCTGATTTGATTGCAGGTTTGTTTCTTCCCTTCAAGTTCCATCATCAAGTTTCCATTGAATTTTTGGGATCCCATCGAAACCTTTGGTCTTGTTAATAGCGGGGCAGGAAAAGCTGTAGGAAGGGTGAAGAATCGTAGCTGACGATCCGTTGTAAACATTGTTTGAACTTTGTTCGTTCTTGTCGTTCATCGTTGTCGGTACGAAAAATTACGGTTTTGATTTAGTTACATTACACTGTAAAAGTCTCGACTGCTCCGTACTTTAGTAGTTGTGCATCATCTAATTCGGAGATTTTTATTCCGAATTCGAAGAGTGAAAATCCGAATTCGGGGAGTCAAAATCCGACGGAAGATAAAAAAGCTAGAACGCAAAATACTGCAGATTAAGTTATCTGAAAGCGGAGAGTTACTTTTCCTGTGTAGCATGTTTTTGGGATCCCAAAACGTAAGTGGAGGGATACCTATTACATCGCAAAAGTTGTCCGTCTGTCCGTTCGTCTGTAAGCACGATAACTCTCGAAGCAAATGAGATATTTTGATGAAACTTGGTGTGAGGATTGATGGGCTTCGTAGCCCTACATTTAGGGCTGGGGGTTCAAATTAAGGGGCAAACAAAATATTTTGAAACAGCTAATGTGATAGTCGATTATGGGGTAAGAAGACATGCTGAACACGATGGTGAAAACCGTTTGTCATCGAACAAGTAGTTCGCCCGGAATCTGGCTGAAACCGGAAAGCTTGTTAAAAGTAAATGTTTTCTTTAAAGTTGATTAGATGTTCGATTTAGAGGTAGGAAGACATGCTGAACACGATGGTGAAAACCATTTTCTCAAAGGACAAGTAGTTCGCCCAGAATCCGGCCCAAACCGGAAAGTTTGTTAAAATTAAAAGCTTTATTTGGAGTTGATTAGATGTTCGATTTTTGGGCAAGAAGAGAAGCTGAATCCGTGTGTGAAAATCATTTTTTTACCCGGACATATAGTTCGACCGGAATCGGGCTGGAGTCGGAAAATTTGTTATAAGTTAAATTTTTATTTGAAGTTGATTAGATGTTCATTATTGGGGAAAGAAGATACCCTGAGTTCGTTTTTTAGCTTTCTTTTTCGCCGGACAAGTAGTTCCGGGGTTCGACCGAAACCGGGAAATTGGCAGATATGGCAGGAAGATTTAGTCAAAACAGATATGACTTATAGGGGTAAACACACATGCTGAATCCATATCTGAACTTGGTTTCCTCAGATGATTAGCTATTTGGCCTTAATCGGTTTCTGAATCTTAATAGTAAAAATGTTCAAGGAGCCTGGCGAAGACTAGATCTGGCTAAGACAAGACCCAGTTGTCTGGATCAGATACTGAATTTTTGGGATCCCATCGAAACCTTTGGTCTTGATAATAGTGGGGCAGGAAAAGCTGTAGGAAGGGTGTTTCTGGCTGCAGTTTGCCCAATTGACATACGGATATGTTGAAACTGACTTTCCGCCTCAGTTCGTCCCTTCAAGAACGATGAATGAAACGGCAGTTCAACCGAACAAACCAAACGCCTTAATTTCGACAGTTCATGGCCGTACGACGGCTAGTCGTTATTTAATGACGTGAGTCTTGCTGTTAAAGTGCATTTGTTTAGAACGTACTGTTACTCATTTTTCGCATTACCCTGGTGTATAACCATACGAAAAGATCGCGTACGAACCTTGAAGCTTGTTATAACTGTGTTTTCCGTCGGTTAGCAAAGCTACAATTCCGAGCTAGCATCAGCCAAGCGTTTGTGTCGAACCATTGTTGTACGTTTAAAGAAATTGAAAGGAAGTTGAAAACATCGTTTTTTTTGTCGTCTAATGGAGTCGCGGAACTATTTAGTGGAGTTTGCTGCAAACCCACTATTCTTCAATCTTCAGATATGGAGTCATTTGCTCGACCCCGAGCCACCATGATATAGATAGTTTGTACTCGCTTGTTATATTTGTAATTTTTTGTGTTGTTTATATGGCTTACACTGAAATAAAAGTGTTATTATTATTATTATTATTTAGAAAACACTTAGCTTAAAACGACAGCTGGAAAGGCAAACCGAACAATGAAAACGAACCAGACAATGAGGTTATTTTGAATCCGCTCTATCTTCAAGAAGAAAAGATTGTGTCCTCTAGGGGCAGTTAGCACTATCAGACCTAATTACGGCGAGAAAGAGGGATGAGTTGATCAAACGGGCTGAAACTAATTTCTTAAATTTGCAAGGAACTTTTGCAAGTGACAGGGTTTTGAAGAAAAAAGGTAAGCTTATGTTCACAATGGTCATTCATATTGACTGGTCTGTATCTCTCCCATTTATCACCACATCAGTTAAATCCTTTAACTGGATTGATTTACGTCATGATCATCTTGGCATGAGAAATGTGTGTTTTCCTATGTGCAGTTTTCAACTGACCCAGACCGCGTGTGGAGGCATGTAACAGTCGTGGAGAGGCGGGGGGCCTGGAAAATCTTGTGGCATGCTAGGAATGACTATTTGCATCACAGGAAGCAGTTTTTTCGTAAGGTATTCTGATATCTTAGGATGAGATGGTAATTTTGAAAATGGCTTTCCCATACTTAGAATGCAAGGGTGGTAACGAGTGATAAGTAAGTTTTATGTGTTAAAGTTTTTTTTTTTTAAGAAGTCAGGTGCAAGTTTTATATTGTATACTGCATGGCCATCTGACTAATAAACTATTCATTCGTTCGTATTGTTGTTATTAGCTTCTACAGATAAATACATGTTATTTTGAAAGAAAAAAACAAAGTAAACAGTTTTTAATTCGAAGAAATCTGAAATTTTAATCTGAAAAGGTTAGATATAATTATTGAAAAAAAGCTTTCGAACTGATTGTTTAAATTTTAATTTGAAAGAATAAGAGATAACAGTTCTTGGAGAAAATTCTAGTTTTGTTTAGAAAGGGTGATGCATTAAGTCGTAAAAAAAATATTATCGTCACTGAGAGGAGGATTCGTAACTCAAAAAGTAAGAAATATGTGAACATATAAGAAAAGATTCTAGTCTGGAAAAAAAATAATCTTGACCAAGCCAGTTGCGCAATCAGCAAAAACAATCAAGGATTTGTCATCGATAGCATAATGAAACCCTCGTCAAAATCACCCGCTGACACGGTTTCTCATATGGTTTCGCTGAAGGGTGAGTCACCTCAAGATCCAATTTGGTTATTCATCTAAGACGAAAATAAACGTCTTCCCGTTCTCTTAAAAAGGGAGACTAAGTTGATACTTTCAGTTCCAACTACTTGGTGTCAAAGACATCCTTTCATCTTAAGCCCTTGCGCTGATTAATCCCTATTATTCTCCGGACTCTAGATCACTCATGGACACGGGCGTCACGACTGGGGGGTGGGGGGACGCCCCCCCCCCCCCCGGATGTTGTCGGCTAGTCGGTAAAAATAACCGAGGTGGAGCGAAGCGCCGCGATTTTGTCGTTTTTTCACAGTCGGTTTTTCTGAAAATCCGTCGATTTTTTTCAAAACTGTCGTTTTTTTCTTGAAAACAGTCGTTTTTTTCTTGAAAACAGTCGTTTTTCCCGCAAAAACAGTCGGTAAAAATTACCAGCCAGTCGGTAAATGCCTTGCCCCCCCCCAAAAAAAAACACAAAACATTTTGGCTAGTAACGCCTCTGCTCATGGGTGACTCTTCTGGTCTTAATCCGAAAATTATTTTCAGTCGCTGAACGTTGGGTTTAGCTCACTGGGTTCACTAGATAAAAAGTCCTGTTCAACTATACTTTCCAGCCTTTAATTTTTGTTTTTCT